>ML785871.1:276135-296428 GCA_009831015.1 Picea engelmannii
TATATTTCATCACCAAACTGGAAAATCCCCAAACACACATGTCATAAATAACAAATTTTCGAAAAGACTTAGAATACATGGCATGCATTAAATTTATAATCCATAAACATACAATGATTTTGTTTTGAAAATTAAAAAAAAAACATAATAATAAGTCTAATTTTAACTATGGGGTCTGCAGTCGTAATGATTATTGAGGGTTTCCACAAGTCTGAGGTTTAACACCTAACGGTATTGGCTAAGATAAGGTTTTCCTCTAATGGATGAGGACTTGGATATGATGGATTGTGGTGAGGATGACCTCACCATATCACTAGGAATCTCTTGCATGCACGAGGAATTTCTAGTGATACTACAAGTAGTGAGGGATTTTAAGGAGGATGAGGTGGCCCATAATTTGGACGTAAAGAAAAGTATGAATGTTTGTGGTGTTAAGTCGGGAGAGTTACCACCTGTAATTGAATGTTTGTGGTGTTAAGTCGGGAGAGTTACCACTTGTAATTGTCTTGTCAGAGGGAAAGGAGGTCAATGGTCACCTTAATGATTCCATGGGAGATGATCAGACTTGTAGGATTTGCAGTAACCCTGCCTAGTTTCTCGAGGGGATCGTTGTTAAGCCCTAAATATTGGAACATTACCCCTTAATTGGGGCATATTACATTAGTATTTTTATTTTACTTATGTCGGCTTGGGTCCATTAGTTGTAATTGTAACTCCTAGTCTCCTATATATACCAAGGAGAACTTTTCATTTGGAATCATTTGGTATTTGTAAATTTATGTGATGTATAAGGAGGTTTCCCCTTAGAAGAGGCTTATTATCTGAAAGTATCTTTTTTTGAAGGCGTTGAGTACATATTCATAGGTTTTTTTATGCTATTTTGATATTCGGTTCTTAACATTTGGTATCAAAGCTCAAGGTCTTCGGATTTCGCTGCTGCATCTGATATACCTTGGAATTTTCACTATAACTTGTCTTCTACGACGTTTCAGAAGTAACCCCTTGGAGGATATTTAATATATGGATCAAGGTACGTGAGGTTCAAATTTCATCTCTTGGGGCCTTATACTTTCAGAGATATATCCTATGTAAGATAGGGTTCTGGAATCATCTTGAATTTAGTCATCACATAATTTTTGCTATAAAATATTTTCTGTGATTTTTCAGACCCTCAAATCCATTTTGTATTCAAAAAAATTATCAAGGTATCTGTGATAAAAGTTTCAGCTTTTGGGTCATCTTAATTTTGTAGATACACCTTGCGTAAGATAGGGTAGTTGACTAGTCATATTAACTAGTATCAAACAATTGTTTTGGGTAAAATAGTGATATCTTCTTCAATGAGTATCCAAATTAAATGAGACCAGTTGCATTGGACAATAGACAGTCTGTAGTATTTATGGTGCAAGTTTCATAATCAAATATAAGATATTGTGCTCCTGACACGCTTTACAAATACACTCTCCTAGAAGAATCAAGTTTCAAAATCAAATATCAGATATTGTGTCTTGGCATGATTTAAATTTTTTTTATTGTAAGTATTGTAAAGAAAAAGTGTTCAATAGAATATGCTAAAATTTTGAATTAAATACCTTAATTTATGTGTAAAAATTTGTGTAAAAATTTTGAAAAAAAAAACGAACTATTTACCATAATCCATACTATCTTCGACCAAAGATTAATAACATAACTTCAAAGTAAGGTTTTTCACATCTATATACAATGATGATACCTCTTCATCCATCCAAAACCAAGTTGGCCTCCTAGTTAAGTTGTACTTCCATAATGAAATGAACCAACCGATTCATTCATTTCAACATCCATATTAAAATAGGAAAATCCAAAGTAATCCATCATGGATAAAAGAAATGTTTATTGATATTATGAAATGATGAATAATGCAATGGTTTGGATATTTATTTATACATATTCATTGAAAGTGATATGACTTTTTAATAAAAAGTCAACTCTTAATTTATTAAGAATAACACTTTATTATTACAATTTATTATGATGTGGGTTCGGTTCACTTTACATTGCACGTTTTAGTCATAAAGCGACTTTGTGTTTTAATGTTGCCATGACCTAGACATGTAAATGAATATAAATAGACCACTAATGAAACAGTGGTGGTTATTAGCATGTTGATAAAGTAATATTTTACTTCTTTATCTCAATTGTAGGATACTCCTGATTCATTTTAAATGGAGCATTTTAAATATTTGCTATGTACTTATGTCATTTTGTCAATCACTAATACTACTTTGTTAATAATGACACTAAGATTTTGATTTTGACTTGATTTATAAGAGTTTTTTTATTCATAATTTGTTTTTGACCTCAGAAAAGATTATTGATTCAATTAGTAGAGTTTCGATTTACGGTTTTAATTTTGATTTGATTAAGAGTTTCTTTATTCATAATTTGTTTTTGATCTCGGAAAAGATTATTGATTCAATTGGGTTCATAGAGTTTCGATTTTCAATTTTCGGAATTGATATATATTTTTTTTTAATAACTTAATTTTGATTTATAAAGTTTGATTTTGCTAAAAAAATTTAGATGAGAAATTTCTTTATTTTTATAGAAGGGTTTTTTTTAATAATTGCATTCATTGTTTAATTAACTTTTCAAATTAGATCCATTTTTTAATTGACCATTCAAACTAAGTTAATGTGGTTCATTGATAAATGTTCAAAATCTTGTTAAAAGTTTTGTTGAGTTCTTGCACCTAGTTTTGTGATTCTTGATAATTTTCTACTTTGCATTTTGAATATTCAACTTTCCTAATGAAAAACTCATTTTCATTTTCAGTTTCTAAATTGATCTTTTTAAAAGGTTTCTCGAGAAATTTCACTCTAAATCCTACAAATTTATTTTCTAATCTTTCATATTCTATTATCATGAGAATCATGATCATTATAATGCTTCCACTATTAATATTTTTGTTATTATTAATGGACATCTCATTTCTATTATCCTTTACACACACCCTTTATAAATCAAATTAGTACTTTTGCACTCTTAATTCTAAAAAGTTCCCTTCCTTTTACAAATTGAACTTGTTTTTCTTATACATGGAAAGGGTTACAAAATCATAGCTGGTTCAATGGGTATTTAAACCAAATATTGTTGTTTAACTAATCATGCTCAACCTAAAACAAGTTCACAACTTAATAATAATATTCGGATGGATAATATCCCAACAATTTTCCACTATTGTTAGATGATTTGGAGGACTTTAGACCCCAAAAATTTTCCACTATTACGAAATGATTAGGAGGACTTTAAGCCAAGTTGTAATCAACTAATTAGAATCAATTTTACCTCTTTTTTTTTCAAAATGAACTTGTAGTTATACACTTTTTCATTATCATTTTTTTTTTGTTTATTATGTATACTCTTAAGTATATAATATAATATAATCTCTCTCTCTCTCTCTCTCTCTCTCTCTCTCTCTCTCTCTATATATATATATATATATATATAATGCTTCTCTCTATCTTTTTCTCTCTCTCTATACTAATATATGCTTCTCTCTATCTCTTTCTCTCTCTCTATACTAACATATGCTTCTCTCTATCTCTTTCTCTCTCTCTCTCTCTATATATAGAGTTTCGATTTTCAATTTTTGGAATTGATATTTTTTTTTCTTTAATAACTTAATTTTGATTTATAAAGTTTGATTTTGTTAATTTTTTAAATGGAAAATTTCTTTATTTCTATAGGAGGGTTTTTTTTCTGAAAAATTCATTTTTTAATTAACTTTTCAAACTAGGTCCATTTTTTAATTGACCTTTCAAACTAAGTTAATGTGGTCCATCATCAAGATAAATGTTCAAAATCTTGTCAAAAGTTTTGTTGAGTTCTTGCACCTAGTTTTGTGATTCTTGATAATTTTCTACTTTGCATTTTGAATATTCAACTTTCCTAGTGAAAAACTCATTTTCATTTTCAGCTTCTAAATTGATCTTTCCAAAGGGTTTCTCGAGAAATTTCACTCTAAATCCTACAAATTTATTTTCTAATCTTTCATATTCTATCATCATGAGAATCATGATCATTATAGTGCTTCCACTATTAATATTTTTGTTATTATTAATGGACATCTCATTTCTATTATCCTTTACACACACCCTTTATAAATCAAATTGGTACTTTTGCACTCTTAATTCTAAAAAGTTCCCTTCCTTTTACAAATTGAACTTGTTTTTCTTATACATGGAAAGGATTACAAAATCATAGTTGGTTCAATGGGTATTTAAACCAAATATTGTTGTTTGACTAATCATTGTCAACCTAAAACAAGTTCACAACTTAATAATAATATTCTGATGGATAATATCCCAACAATTTTCCACTATTGCTAGATGATTTGGAGGACTTTAGACCCCAAAAATTTTCCACTATTACCAAATGATTAGGAGGACTTTAGACCAAGTTGTAATCAATTAATTAGAAGCAATTTTACCTCTTTTTTTTTTCAAAATGAACTTGTAGTTATACACTTTTTCATTATCATTTTCTTTTTGTTTATTATGTATACTCTTAAGTATATAATATAATATAATATAATCTCTCTCTCTCTCTCTCTCTCTCTCTCTCTCTCTCTCTCTCTCTCTCTCTCTCTATATATATATATATATATATAATGCTTCTCTCTATCTCTTTCTCTCTCTCTATACTAACATATGCTACTTATATTTCATGACTATATTTTGGGTTGTGGCTTAGCGGTTGGTATAGGGAAATTCCATGCAAATGAAGAAGGATAAATGTTATATGATTTGAACCTTTTTTAGTTTTCCATGATTAGAATTTGGCTAAGCAATCTTTGTTGAAATTGAAATTTTGGATTAGGGGTAGCCAGTGTGGGGGGGATTCTCTACAATATCGAAGGAAAACCAATTGCTACTAACACTTGGGCTCTTAGTCAAGCTTCAAATAATGAATTTAAGGCATATGCCCTCTTGTGTGGCATCCTTTTGGCCAAATAAGCAAACATTGAGGCATTGATAATCATAGGGGATTCCATGGTGGTTATCAAATCAATGTTAGGCAAAACATCTCTGCTTGATAGTAAACTGCAGTTATCATTTCCTCAAGAAAAAATGAGGCTAACTCCTCCAAATATATATAATATCATGTGAAGTGAGATTTGAATCCTATTGTAGATCTTTGGGCTAACAAAACCACTAAACTAAGCAAGGGTGTTTATATGAAAAATGGGGGGCATTTTAGTTGTCTCATCCCCCAGGGTTCGAAATGGCTTGACACATCAATCAACATTAAACTCTCGCATGAAGCAACAACTAACACATCAACTCATTTGCATTGGGATGGGAGTACCGAGGACAACATTGAGCCTTCACAACATGCAAGGAATTAACATTGCTCCAATTATTGAATGCCTTAGCTTGAAACATCGTCAACTCTATGGGATAATGGAGAATTCAGACATTGGAATTGGGTGAAATTGTGGTATGGAATTAGAGGTGATGACCCCCTAGTAAGTGTTAACTTTGCACCTGGGATTCCTATCAGTTCTGTTGGTAAGTGTTAACTTTTCACCTGGGATTCCTATCAGTTCTGTTGGTAAGTGTTAACTTTGCATCTGGGATTCCTATCAGTTCTGGTTATAAAATTTTGAATTGGGGTACTCTTCACATGAAGGTAGCAAATGTAGTAGGTTTGCCTAATGGTGAAGGCATCTATGGCTCTTTTTGTGGGAATTTTTCTCTGAATTACAAGTTTCATTTCTCTCTCTATTTGGTTCTCTTACTTTGTTTGTTCATTCCCAAGATTTCATTCATTGGGGTGCATTGTGGGGAAAACTTAGGCTCTGGTTTTTATTTTGTCTTCAAGTCTTAAAGCAAGTGTAGGTCCTAGAGGCTCCTTCTTTGTTTTTTTGGGAAGAGATCTCCTCTCTAGCCCCCACCATATCTTGTCTGGTTTGGATAGATAGAAAACATAGACATTCAAGAATTTAGGAGAATTCTGAGAAGGCATGAATAAATCATTCAGTCTAATAGAAGCTCATTGTTCTGAGTGACAACAAAAGTGCACCTTCATGTCTCTTAGCATGTAAGCATCATGATTTTACTGGCCCAACAAAAACATAGGAATGGAATTTCCTTATTTTTTGCCTGAATTTTTCACTACTTATTAATTGATTTCTTTTTTTCCTTCTAATAATGATTAACTTTGTTTATTTTCTTATAATGGTCATCATGATATCAGGATGGTGGTGAATGATGGTCAATAGTTATATAGTCAAAATGTCTATGTAAATCAAGATTAATGTAACAATAATTTAAAGTTTCTTCTACGAGGAAAACACAATTTGGATGGCATAAGTGAATAAGTGAATAGAACTAGAAACTACTCTGATATCACTTTGCATGATAATGGTTCATATACTTCAAAATCCATGTTAAAAAGGAAAAGCTAAATAATCTATTAAATATTATTGATATCGATGAATAGTATAATGATTTGGATATATACACAAGTTCAAATCCAGAGGAGGGTAGGGTATGTATACCTCTGTAGACTTTAGTTGTCAAATCGTTGTGTGGAGGGGGTCCCTTGTCCCACAAATAAGGGGGTCTCATATAACAATTTGGTGTTTGGCTTGGCCATGACATTAAAATTAGATTATTATGATACAACCTGAGTGGGCCTAATGGTTAAAACATGTGTTTTCTCCTTGGAGGTCACAGGTTCAAATCTAGAGGGGATAGGGTATGTATAGCTTCATAGACTTTAGTAGTCAAATCGTTGTGTGAAAGGGTTCTCTTGTCCCACAAACAAGGGGGTCTCATACACCAATTTGGTGTTTGGTTTGGTGATCGTGACCTCAAAAATAGATTAATATTATTGTTATTATTATTATATTGATGATTGGTATAACAGTTTGGTTCTGTAGTATTCCCCAATCAATATAGTAAACATTTTGTAGTAAAATCAATTTAATTTTAATTAAAACATAATTTTTTAGGTTAAAATTTGTTAAAAAATTAATTAATTTTTTATTAAAAATATATATTATATATTATTATTGATTTGACTATTTTTTATGGTTTTTTGATAGTGTTAGAGAAAAAATAATAGAAAAAACTATAATAAAGGAGGCTCCCCAGGCTCAGAAAATGCTCAAAAATCAAAGTTCCCAGAATTGGATGAAACCAATTCCATTGCGATCGACTCATCTTGCTGATTCCGACAGTATTTTACTTTCTCAAACGGACGATGTATGCAAGAGTTATTGTACTCTGACCGTTTTCTCAAACAACTAAAAAGTCAAAGCACTGAAAAAAAGTCAATGCTGACATCAGCATGACAATAGCATGATATCACCAATGACACCTCATGATGCAGACTTGGACCAATGGCAGTGTGACAAGTGGCAGCAGTTGACTGGGGTAGATATGGATGGCATATCCAATCAGAGTTGGACACGTGGCAAAGTTTGGTCAAATGTTGAGGTGCCACGTGCCCCAGGCATGGGCACCCACATGGCACCCAGTCAGAAAACGTGTGGCAAGTTTCAAAATGTTTTGGGGTTCATGGGTTTTGAACCCACGACCACCATCAAGACCAAGTGCCTTGAGAAATGGCCCAACACCAACACGCCTGCCATGTTAATTGTTAAATGAAATGCATTGTAATTTATTTAAATTGTAATGTATTGTTATGTGGGCAAAAAAGGGTTGGGGCTAAGCCCCAACCCATGGTTTTATGGTGTTATGTGACCCTGTTTAGGGGCACGCACCCGTCTATTGGGGGCTTAGCCCATACATTGTTGGAAAGTGGTTTTTAAACCATATATTAATGATTTTTTGGGATTTCTGACTGATATTTGGTCCATAAAATGGTTTTTTGAGGATATTAAGGCTATTTGAAGGGGGATTTGATCCCCAAAAGAGGCCAGATCTTCAGGGAAGTTGGGATTCCTCATTTGAGCCTCAAAATTTATATAAACCAGACTTTTTGAAACCTTGAGGATACTTTTTGATGCAGGGTTTTGAAGTAGGAGTTTGTAAATTTTGGTCTTTTCTCATGTTTTGAGAGGCGTTTTTCTCATGTTGTTGAGAGGATTTTGATTGTGCATGCATGAATATGAGCAAGGAGGTCTTTCACAGTATACATGAAGAATGTAATGTAACAACAAAGAGCATTGTAAGAGAACTTTGAGCATTTTAAAGAGCAATAAAGAGGTCCTCCACTTGGAAGTGGGCTCGAAGACGTAGCCAACGATTGGTGAACTCCATTATCAACCTCTTGTCTCTTTTTCTCTTTCTATTTTGTTGTTCTATTCTCTTCATTTGAAACATGGATATTAATGGTTAATCTCTTTATTCATTAATAAGCATCAAGTAAAAGTCACATTTGATATTCCGTAAACAAGATAACAAGTTTATGTATTTCGCATTCTTAACGATCCGATGCAAAAAGTACATTAAACTAACTTGCAATTTATCAGTAATACCTTCGTTTTTAGATCAAGTTTATGGTATCAAAGCATTTGGTTTTGAAGGTTTGACAAGAATTTCAAGAATTGGATGCTCACGAGAGAAAAAATCAAGCAAGGAGAAAGGCCAACTTGAGGCTCTTGACACAGAGATTCAAAGGCGACCGCATAAGCAAGAGATGTCTTTGCCACGGAAATTGGGTCCCTTCAAATCTGAAGATGATTTCTCCAAGGCCTTTAAATTGATGCAAGGCATGGTAGAGGAGATTTACCATGAAAGAGGTCAGCGAAGGAATCCAAAAGTTGAAGAAGGTGAATCTTCGGTAAGAGAAGAAGGAGGACTTGGAGGTGGTGGACCTTCATAACCTTCTTCTCCTTCATCCTCATCATCTAGTAATGAAGCAAGTGTAAATTCCTCCAAGGATAAGAAAAAAACTCATCATTCTTCTTATATGTTGTTATTAAAGTTAGATGTAAAGTTTCAATTACCCACTTATGATGGTGAATTAGATGCAAAAAAGCTAGATAATTGGGTGAGACGATTAGACGTCTATTGCAGGATACAAAAGATTGTTGATGATGAAACTAAGATCGAACTAGCAAGTCTCAAATTGGGAGGCACAACTCTCATATGGTGGGAAAGCAGAACTAGAGATGATATTAAGAAAAGTGGTAAAACAATCTCTTCCTGGAATGATTTTGTTATTGCATTAAAACAACAGTTTTTCCCTTTAGCCTACATGCAACAAGAAATGATGAATTGGCAATGTTTAAGGCAATCAAAAGGTCAAAGTGTACAAGAATATACTCAGATATTTCATAATAAATCTTTAAATTTGGGTATTCCATTATATACACAAGAGACACTCCTAAAATATATTGGTGGTTTACATTCTTATCTCAAGCACACTATTCTTATGCTAAATCCTTCTAACTTTGATGAAGTATGTGTACAAGCCATTCACATTGAATCAAGTAAAAGGAATGTTGGTGATAGTATTTATACAGATACTTGGGAAAGAAAGGATGCAGGGAAAAGGAAAGAGAAGAAGATGGCCACGACAAGAAAGGAGAAGCCTACTTGCGAACATTGCAAGAAGGTAGGTCATGATGAAGATCATTGTTGGACCTTACACCCTGAAATGAAGCCAAAAAAGTATGCCAACCAGAGAAGGAAGAATACCACAGCTACGACAGTTCAAGTAGATCTTGGATCAGATTCTAGTGATGAGACATAGGTTGTAGCTATGGGAATCCGAGGTATAAATTTTGTTGCAAGTTCTAGCTCTTCTAGTTCAGTTAATGTAAATGATGAGTGTAAAAGGAATGAACTTTTCCACATAAGGGTTATAACAGATAATGTTAAAGTTGATACTCTTGTACATAGTGGATCACAAGCCAATCTAATCAGTGAAGATGTTGTAAATAACTTGGGACTTGAAACTAAGTCACATCCTAAACCATATCCATTAGGATGGATATGTGGTGATAACAATTTACAAGTAACCAAGCAATGTAAAATCAAGTTTGCAATCACTTCTAACTATGTTGATGAAGTAGAGCTTGATATCGTTCCACTAGACATATGTGGAATTGTACTAGGAAGCCCATACCTTTATGATAGGAAATCTATATTCTACAAGGAGGAGAATAAATATTGCTTCAAGAAAGATGAGAAAGAGTACATTGTTCATGCTCATTGCATGAAAACTGACAGGTCTTTTGCAGCTATAGGGAAGTTAAAAAGAATGGTAAATGCAAGAAAAAGTTTAACACTTATGTCTGTAACAAAACATGAAGTTTTTGATGCTAAACATGAGATGGTTCAATATGTTTTTAACAGTCATGAAGTGTCACCAAGGTTACAACATGAGGTTCGGCTGCATAATTTGATTACTGTTCCTGTTCAAAAGGGGAAGCATGTTTTGTCATTTTCATTTGCATACTCAGTATTGTTGATTAGTTTGTTGTTGTTCAGTGGTGTATGGATGCAAAGTGCAACAAAGAATATAGATGATTGTGCGATAAATGAAATGATTACTTTGATAAACAATGCTATCTCAGTTTTCATGTTTGTTGTGATTAGTCAGGTGATCATTATCCCAGCAAAGAGGATGGATGATACAGGACAAAGAGGGGAGGAAGTACCCTCACTTATTACCTGAGTAAAAGCATAATTTTGGTGGTCCAAAAGCTTCCAAAGTGGGGAGGAATGATCCAAGAGGCTCACCAGGCTCAGAAAATGCTCAAAAATCAAAGTTCTCAGAATTTGATGAAACCATATCCATTGCGACCGGCTCGCCGCGCTGATTCTGGAAGTATATTTACTTTCTCAAACGGACGTTGTATGCAAGAGTTATTGTACTCTGATTGTTTTCTCAAACAACTAAAAAGTCAAAGGACTAGAAAAAAGTCAATGTTGATGTCAACATGACAACAACATGACATCACCAACGACACCTCATGATGCAGACTTAGACCAATGGCAGTGTGACAAGTGGCAGCAGTTGACTGGGGCAGATGTGGATGGTAGATCCAATTAGAGTTGGACATGTGGCAAAGTTTGGTCAAATGTTAAGGTGCCACGTGACCTAGGCATGGGCAACCACGTGGAACCCAGTTAGAAAACGTGTGGCAAGTTTCAAAATGTTTTGGGGTTCATGGGTTTTGAACCCACGACCACCACCAAGCCCAAGTGCCTTAAGAAATGGTCAAACACCAACGCACCCACCATGTTACTTGTTAAGTGAAATGCATTGTAATTTATTTAAATTGTAATGTATTGTTATGTGGGCGAAAAAGGGCTGGGGCTAAGCCCCAACCCATGGTTGTATGGTGTTATGTGACCCTGTTTGGGGGCGTGAACTTGTCCATTGGGGGCTTAGCCCATATATTGTTGGAAAGTGGATTTTAAACCATATATTAATGATTTTTTGGGATTTCGGACTGATATTTAGTCCAGAAAATGGATTTTTGAGGATATTAAGGCCATTTGAAGGGGGATTTGATCCCCAAAAGAGGCCTTGTATTGAGGAAAGTTGGGATTCCTCATATGAGCTTCAAAATCTATATAAACCAGGCTTTTTGAAACCTTGAGGAAACTTTTTGATGCAGGGTTTTGAAGGAGGAATTTGTAAATTTTGGCCTTTTCTCATGTTTTGAGAGGCATTTTTTTCATGTTGTTGAGAGGATTTTGATGGTGCATGCATGAATCTGAGCAAGGAGGTCTTGTACAACAAACATGAAGCATGTAATGTAACAACAAAGAGCATTGTAAGAGAACTTTGAGCATTTTAAAAAGCAATAAAGAGGTCCTCCACTTGGAAGCAGACCTGAAGATGTAGCCAACGATTGGTGAACTCCGTTATCAACCTCTTGTCTCTTTTTCTCTTTCTATTTTGTTTTTCTATTCTCTTCATTTGCAGCATGGATATTAATGGCTAATCTCTTTATTCATTAATAAGCATCAAGTAAAAGTCACATTTGATATTCCGCAAACAAGATAACAAGTTTATGTATTTCGCATTCTTAACGATCCGATGCAAAAAGTACATTAAACTAACTTGCAATTTATCAGTAATACCTTCGTTTTTGGATCAGGTTTGGTGATTGAGACCTCAAAAACAGATTATTATTATTGTTATTACTATTATATTGATGAATGGTATAACAGTTTGGTTCTTTAGTATTCCTCAATCAATATAGTAATCAGTTTGTAGTAAAATCAATTTTATTTTAATTAAATTTTAATTAAAACATAATTTTTTAGGTTAAAATTTTGTTAAAAAATTAATTAATTTTTTATTAAAAATATATATTATATATTATTATCGATTTGACTATTTTTTTATGGTTTTTTGATAGTGTTAGAGAAAAAATAATAGAAAAAACTATAATAAAAACATGTATCTCCTCACCATCAAATTTTGCTAGCATGATTGGTTTCGAAGGGTTTTGTTTGTAGGGTGATCCAGATTCAAACCTACTGTAGTTGGGAGGAGATACTCATAAAAATCCAACCATCCAAAGATTGGGGTGGCCCAAGCCGGGTGTGATCCCTAGGTGATTTTGACGGCTTAGATGCCCCTAGGTTGTGGTTTCTTAGCCAAAGGCTAGTTCCGCAAGTCACGGACATGCTAGAAAAAAAAAAAAAAAAAACATATATCTCCTAACCATAAATGGAAAGGCTCTAATACCACACTTTCCTAAATGAAAGCGTAACGTCCTCGACCATCAACCCCACAGTCGAGCAAATGCTACTACACGGAATTATATATATATATATATATATATATATATATATATAATCACAGAATTAGAGATAACATGCATAAATAATGGGATTATCAATAATTCATGATTACAGCGAAATACATGATAATATTGCAAGAATCAGAGACATGCATATTTAATTGAGATTATACACATGAATATACTTATCTTTGAAACTGTAGTGGCTCCACCAACCACTTGTAGACCTTCCACGAACCTCCTAGCCTTAGACCCCGTTGCTCGTCACTCTCAGTAGTGGGTCACCCCCAAGCTGGGACCAATCTCCACCCAAGGCAAGGGAATCCTAGACTAGGCTGAGGTTACAGGAAAAATGCATAGAATAACTGGAAGGATTCTTCCCATGATGCCTTCTTACGCCCACTACTCACGGACTCTCATTCCCCACATGCCTGTTCCGCCCGGGAGTATACACATTCACAAGCATAGTCCATCAGTGCTTCACCTCCCTCTCTGGGTCTTGACAACAGGCTGGATCAGGAAGTCTCAAAGCTCTGTAGCTGGTGTTGGACTCTCTCTGGGAGAAAACCCCTTCCCAACAGACTCCTTCACCTAGAAAGAGTTTCTCACAGGCCTGACAGCCTACCTCTTCGACCACGGGCCTAACAACCCGACTCTTCCACCAGTTTCCACTTCAATTCCTACAAGTTCAAGATGACAACCACGAAAACAGATTGTTTTAACTCAAAGGTAATAACAGCAACAGGAAAATGGAGTGTGGAAATAGGAAACGACTGCATGCCACTCAAACACATCACGTCTCAGATAACACTTGTTTACAGGATATGTGACCAACAATTCATGTAGGGGTCAAGAATAGACTCAACCAATTCAGGAAGAGGTGTATTTGTTTCCCAAGGAACACCACCACTCCATTCTTAGGGCGCACGTGAGGCATACATAACTCAGACACAAAATATGAAGGAATGAGGAGCGAACCCCCTCCAGGGCTAACTTCTGCAGTTTTTAAATGCATGTGCATGGGTCGACACATGTCCCCCATGAAGCTTCATGCACTCCATCAGCATGTGTTCCTCTCCAGGAACTTAGGACAAAACATATATTTCACATGGCTTTTGGAATAATATTAAAATATTATTCCCAAGGACTTAAGCCCCTAGGCTCAACACTTAGCCTCTCTTTCCAACCTTCCAACCCCCAATCCCTTACCCACTATGTGGAAGCTTAGTCCCCCATCACTCATTCATCGTGGTCAGTCTACACGCAGCGATGTTCATATTTTTATTAATGTTCTGCATAATTACATATACAAAAATAGGCTCATGGCCTTAACACTTAGGCTCTCCAGCCTAATAAAATCATAAGCCTTACCAACTTATATTAACTTGTCTCACCAGCCTATAAAACATGATTTACAATTCATAAACATGATTACAACAGGGCTCATCCTTAGGGATATTACAATCCCCTCCCCTTATTTTTGCACTGTCCTCAATGAAACGTTCACACGGTATCAACAAGATTTCCAAAATCTTCAAAAAGATGCGGGTATTCTACCCACATAACATTCTCATGCTCCCGTGTCGCGTCCTTAGGACTGTACGAGGTCCACTGGACCTTTACAATCCCTATAGATCAATTCTAGAGCTGTTTTCTTTCCCTGTCCAATATGCGCACAGGATGCACTTGCAGGACACCTTCTTGCTCCACCTAAATCAAATTCCAATCGATAACATGACTAGCATCATATATATATATATATATATATATATATATATATATATATATATATATATATATATATATATATATATATATATATATATATATCTTAAGCAATGAAACATGAAACACATTATGCATAATCATGGATGCAGGTAATGCAATCATATATGCAACTAGTCCAATCCTTTCTAGGATTTCAAATGGCCCACAGAATCTGGCTGCCAACTTGGCACAATTTCCCAGCTTCAGGGAACTTCTGTTAGCTTTTACTTTCAGGAAAACATGGTCACCCACTTTAAACTCCCTGTGGGTTCTATTTTTATTAGCATAACTTTTATGCCTGTCTTGGGCAACTTTCAAATTCTACTTAATTTTTAGCATTTTCTCTTCCATTTCCTTGAGAAACTTTGGCCCAACAACTGCTCTGTCAGCTGGATTATCCCAGCTTACTGGAGTATTGCACTTTTTTCCATAAAGTGATTCAAATGGGATCATATTCAACGATGTTTGATACCCATTATTGTAGGTGAATTCTACCAAGTGTAGGTAGTCTTCCCATTTCGATGGTTTGTCCATCACATACATTCTCAGTATGTATTTTATCACTCGATTCACCCTCTGTGTCTTCCCATCTGACTCAGGATGGTAGGTTGTACTGAAATTCAAATTCATTTTGAATCCCTTGAATAATCCCTTCCACAAATTTGAGGTAAATTTCGGGTCTCTGTCAGACACAATTGAATTGGGAATTTCGTGCAATCGTGCCACTTCCTTCATAAAAATCTTAGCAACATCTATTTCCTTATGAGTGGTCTTTAACATAATGAAATGGGAAGCTTTTGTAAGCTTGTACACCACCACCATAATGGAATCATGTTGCTTTCCTGTTCTGGGCAATCCCATGATGAAATCCATTGTCACCACTTCACACTTCCACTCAGGAATGGGTAAAGGTTGCAACAACCCTGTTGGGTGTTTGTGCTTAGCTTTAACCTTTTGGAATTCCATACATCTGGTGATGTATTCTGCAATCTCTTTCTTCATACCTGGCCATAAATAATGGCTCTTGACTGCTGCCATAGTTTTCTGATATCCAGGGTGCCCTGCATAAGGGACATTATGCATTTCATGCAAAATCATACGTTTCAAGTCTTGGACATTAGGTATGTAAATTATGTTCTTGTACATAATTATTCCAACAACCCCTAGTTTATAAATCTCCACTTTTTGTGGCATCTTACCTTGTTGTAGCTTTGCTACCATCTCCCTGTATTGCAAATCTGCATTTGCAACCTCTAAAATTCTGCCCTTTATATCAATTTGGTACATGCTAATGGATGTAACATGTAAGTTGTGCACCTTTTTGCTGAGTGCATCAGCCACCTTGTTTTCCTTCCCTTTAATATGCTTGATATCAAATTCGTATTCACACAAAAACTCTATCCACCTACTCTACCTAGCGTTTAGGGTGGGTTGGTCAAACAAGTATTTCAGACTATTGTGGTCTGTTCTCAATTCAAATATCCTCCCCATGAGGTAATGCCTCCATTTATTTAGCACGTGAACTATTGCTTCCAACTCCAAATCATGAGTTGCATAGTTCCTTTCATTCTCTTTCAACTTTCTGGATTCATAACAAATTACGAATCCATTCTGACTAAGGACTCCTCCCAGTCCTACTTTGCATGCATTGGTGCATACCACAAAATATTCATTTGGGTCTGTGATCCTCAAGATTGGAGCACTGGTTAACAGTTGCTTCAATTTTTGGAAGCTTCTCTCACAATCCTCAGTCCATAAAAACTTCTTCTCCTTTCTTTGCAAAGAAGTGATAGGGTAGGCTATCTTTGAGAACCCTGCGATAAACCTTCTGTAATAGCCCGCTAGACCCATAAAGGATCTAAATTCCACCACTTTCCTTGGCGCTGACCATTCTCTGATGGACTCAACCTTCTCAGGATCCACAATGATCCCTTCTTCTAAAATAATATGCCCTAAGTAATGGATCTTTTCCTGATAAAATGAACATTTGCTCAACTTGGCATATAGTTGGTGCTCTCTTAGAACTTGAAACACCATCCTTGGGTGTTGTTCATGCTCTTCTTCTGACTTGAAATACACCAGAATGTCATCCAGGAATACTATGAAAAACTTGCCTAGATAGTCCCTAAATACACCATTCATCAAGCACTTAAAAACAACAGGTGTTTGGCAGTCCAAACGGCACCACGGTGAATTCATAGTGGTCGTACCTTGTTTTGAAGGTGGTCTTACTGATATCTTCATCTCTTATTCTTACCTGGTGATATCCCAATCTGAGATCTATCTTCGAAAATATATTCGCATCCTTCAACTGATCGAAGAGGTCATTAATCCTCGACAGAGGGTACTTGTTCTTAACAGTTACTTTGTTTAACTATCTGAAATCAATACACAGCCTCAACGTTTCGTCCTTCTTCTTCACGAACAGGATTGGGGCACCCCAAGGTGAAAAGCTTGGGCGTATGTACCCCTTCCTCAGAAGCTATTCAAGCTGCAACTGAAGTTCTTTTAGCTCTGTTGTGCTCATTCTATAAGGAGATTTCGACATTGGAGCTGCTCCAGGCATCAAATTTACAGAGAAATTGATATCTCTCTTCAGAAGTAGTCCAGGTACCTCATGAAATACATCTTCAAACTCTTTTAGTACCTCATGGTCTCCAATATTTGAGACCTCATCCTTAGATGCTTCCTCCATATGGGATGCAAACAACTGACAACCTTTCCTGTAGCATTTCTTTAGCTGTAATGTTGAAATTTCGTTGACAACAAGAACTCTGGGAATTCCTTGGACTGTTTCCTAACTCCCCTCCTCATCCAGGCAAATAAATGCCTTGTTACGATAGTCTAGGAGGGCATGGTACTGGTCCAACCAATCCATCCCAATTCAACAGTCATAAGAGCCTAAAGGCATAATATTCAATTCAACCTTTGTGCTCAATCCCTTCATGTCCACAGGACAAGACTTAACCAACTTAATGACTTTCCTCTTGGTTTTTGTAGTCAATTGCACTAATCAAGACTTTTCATGTTTTCTTTTTGATAAATGAAAAATTTCCACCACTCTAGGATATATATAACTATGGCTAGCCCCTAAATCAATTAAAATAGTAAAGGCATGGTTGCTAATCATACCTTCTACTTCAATCATGTGCGATTGAAATTCAACTTGCTTTTTTTCCAAGGCCTCATAGATCCTTGGCATTCTACTACCCATGTCCTCCACTGTTTCAGCTTGTTGAACATTATGGACATCTCTTGCTTTGCCATTTTTATGGGGACAATATTTGTACTTGTGGTTCTCTTTACAGCCCCAACACTGAATGGGCATCTGTCTTGGCCTTTGTTCCCCCACTTCAGTCATTCTCAACTCTCTAAATGATGGTTGTCCTTGAGGACTATTTCTGAAAAAGGGAGGTTTGTTTCCCTTCTGCCTCTACTCTTTCTTGAACTTCCTCTGGTCATCCCAAGCCTTCCGAAAGGTAGGCTTTTCTCTTTGCTATTCATATAAGAATTTCTCTCTTCTTATCGTTTCTTCCATAGTCTTAGGATCATCATACTGAATCTTGTTGCCAATGTAAGGTGGCAGTCCACTCAGATACCTCTGAATCTTGACAGCCTCATCTTTGATGAATGGAAAATACTTCTGTAATTCCAAAAACCTTCGTTCGTATTCATCAATGGTCATGTTGCCCAACTTGAGTTCAAAGAAATCCTTCATATTTCTGTCATAGTATATTTTAGTCAGGTATTTCCTCTTGAAATACCTCTTGAATTATTTCCAAGTGATATATTTTTCTTCGATGTGCTGCACCTGCACAAGTTGATCCCACCACATGGATGTGTTATCCCCGTTTTCTAGGGATAATTATGAGATCATGTCTCGAGGCCCACAGGTCCCAGACATGGAGTACTGAGAGCAGGATTGACCTGAGCATGGCCCTGGAGGGCTCATCCTTCTTCTTCTTCGCCAGACTTGTCCTGTTAGCAACAACAGCTTCCATCACCATCGTCTTGGACTTGCATCAGAGAAGAATCTTGCTCCATGAGGTAATTGGTCCAAGGTATCATGGTATGTGTCATGTTTGATCATTATAACTTTCTTATATATGCACCGGGTTTCTTACATTTCTGACAATTGCTTGGATCTTACACTAATCCACTTGACCATTGTTGGGGGGATTAACGGGGTTCCCTAGCAAGCTTGTATTTTATGGGTTTTGGTTATCCACCAGGGGGGATTTGTAGAGCCATCATCCGCTCCCGCCATACTATCACTTTACATCTTGTCTCCCATACATCCATCCCATTCCCCTAGTCTGGCCATTAGGATGACCTTTAAGGGTTATACTTTGTCCTGTGGGAAGAAGGGGCTAAAGACCCAGGGGGTAAAAGCAGCTGGTAAAAGATAAAATCCATAGGAAATGAAACCTAGAGATGCTTCGCCTAGGGATCCCCGAGAAGGAAATAAAATGCCTCTCGATAAGAAACAAAAGGGACCCTAAGAAAAATAACAAAAACAAGACCTAACCAAGAGGATGGGAGGTCTCATCACGAGTCGACCCATTATGTTCATAGGTATATAGCAGTATGACATTTCCATTATCTGGTCACCACGCCAGGGCAATGACCTTTGGTTGCATGGCCAAGGGAAAGGGGGTCTCATCACGAGCCAGCCTTATCATTTCTACAAAAATACCAGTGGGTAACACTGTCGGCTCTAGTCACCATGCCAAGGCAGTGTCCTTTGTTCAGACCTTGAAGTAAAAATAAAGAAAAAGCAATAAATAAAGAATAAAGGCAATAAAGGGGCTTGGAAAAAGTGCATCCATGATGGGTACAACTCACCTCCTACAAAGGCACCCACAGACAACACCTACCCTTGGTCTTACTATGAATGGACATCCCTAAACCATATCACTTCATGTACATGGATTGAATGATCTTCCGTGGAAACTTTCATTTTCCTGTGGATACTGGCCCAATAGGTTATTATGTCTATTCCTTCAACTTTGTATAGTAGATCAATGTAATGTCTTTAAGCTATTAGATGTTATGCTAGGGATTTTATGCATGTATTTGATAAATTTAATGATGAAACATGATTGACATTGCTATGATCCCGAGGACTGATGAGCCCATGGAGGGCGTAGTTTTTGATGTGCAGGACCATACCCGACAGACAGGTACCAGTGGACCGGTACACATGGGGATATGATTAGCTCGTACCTCCATGGGGCTGAAAATCCCATTAGATGGTTTCTAGGATGGCAAAGACAGGACCACGTTATGATGAGCCATTGCATGAGAAGAAAGAAGGACATTCCACCCAAGACACTTTGGCAGAGCCCGACCTAGGGGGAATCACCTGGAAGAGTTGGACGTTGTCTGGAACATGTGGCAGTGTGATGAGGCCATTTGGCACGTGTGGCAGCTTGGAGGAGCCCTAGAAGGGCCAACGTTTGGTTTATGGATGTTGTATTTGCCCAAAAAGGGCCAACGTCTCGCTCAAAGGGGCTTGACGTCCCTCTTTTTGCTCATATTATGACATTTTCTAGCAGTTAATGTAAAAAAACAGTGTAAATCTTATAGTCGGCCTTGTCGGCTGTTTTAATGGCCTTAATTTTAATTCAAAGGTCATGGATTGGTATAAATAGAGGATGTTTCTCCTCATTTTAGAGATAACATAACTCACTCTCTTGTGAGAGATCAACTTTTAGTCTTTTGCTTGGTATCTTTGGTCTTGGAAGTGAGGCGCAACTCTTATTGGAGGATTCTTCTTGGCATTTATGGTGTTTCTCTCAT
>ML785871.1:336287-346414 GCA_009831015.1 Picea engelmannii
GTCCATAAATTCCTTTGAGGTGAATTATCCTCCATTATCCAATATTAAGCATTTGATTCTTGAATCCATCTCATTTTCAACCATTTCCTTGTAGATCTTGAAGTTTTCAAAAGATTCTGACTTGTTCTTAAGAAATAAAATTGGTGTCATTCTTGTATAACGATCAACTAATAACATAAAGTATCTCTCACCTTTTAAGCCTTTTGTTGTAGTTGGTCCAACTAGATCAGTATGCATAATTTCCAGTGGTTTTGTTGTTGAATATTCCTTTGATTTGAACCTGGTCTTTGGTTGTTTTCCTTGTTGGAAATGCTTGCATAAAGTGTTGGTTGGTTTCGTGATCTGGGGCATTTCTATGACTTCTTCTCTTTTGCTGACTTTGACAAGGTTATCAAAATGCATGTGACCCATTCTTCTGTGCCATAGCCAACTTTAATCTTCCTTTCCTAGACAACACTTTTCATTTCCAATTTCGCTTAACACATATATGTTGCTTGAAGTTCTTGCAGTTGTAGCGACCAATTTCCCTGGACCTTCTTTTCTTATCTCACACTTTTGTGAATCAAAAGTAACTTTATGAACTTGGTCACACATTTGGCTCATACTTAAAAGATTATGTTTCATATCTTCTACTAGTAGAACATTTTCTTCCTTTTCATTCTTGTTCCCAATTCAGATTGTGCCTTTTCCAATGATTTTGGCTGAATCATCATTTTCGAAGGAGACTGATCCATCTCTTTCATTTTGTAATGTAAGAAAATTTTAGTTATCACTTGTCATGTGTTTTGAACATCCACTATCAACATACCAACCATGTTTCTTATGTTTAGCTTGTAGAGCGACTGTGCATTCTTCATTGCTATACTGGTCTTTCTTTCTTATCCATGTCATTTTCTGAGATTCTTGTTTGTGACTATGTTGAGTTTCTTTAGGAGGGACTATCATTCTGCAATTTTTGGCCATGTGTCCAAAGTTGTTACATTTGTAATATTCCACTTCAATGCTCAAAGATTCAAACCTGTTGTAACTTCTTCTCTGTGTTTCACGAGGTCTTCTTGAATAACCCCTTTGTGTATGGCTCTCAAATAAGTTAGTGTTCTTGTTGTTAGCTCTGCAATTTACAGCTTTATGTCCAAAATTATTACATGCATAACATAAACCAAAAAATATAGTTTGATACCTAGTAGTTGAAGATATTTTGAAAGGAGGTTCTCTTATGAATCCTTCTTCTTCTTGAGGCCTGTCTATCTATTGTTGATTTTGAAATCTAAATCTTCTCGGTGGAGGAGTGTCCCTGTAATCTTCCTTGTATATATTTTTATCCCGTTTGATTGTTTTTGCATAGATTTTTGGATTTGTTTATTGCTATGTTGTTTTGGATCTTTATCCCTTTTCTGTCTGATTGTATCCAAGTCCAGACTTGTCAAGATGAGATTTTTGACTGCTGATAATGTCATCCAAAACTTTTGAGCTATTCTGCATATTTTTCTTTTGAATATCCTTTCTTGGTGTGACAATATTTGCTTCCAGGTTTCCAATGATCCTGTCCTTTCCTTCTAGCTTCTCTTTGAGTGCTTCTTCAATTCTTTTATCTTCTTCTATTTGAAACTTCAATTTTGTGATCATTTGTTCTAGTTCTTGAGTGTCTTTTTTCTTATCTAGTTCTGCTTGTAGTTTCTTGTTTTCTCTTCTGATAACTTCTATGGCACTCATTAATTATTCTTGGAAGTCAACTTATGCCTCTTCAATTTATTCTTCATATGCTTCTTCATATTCTTCTTCAGAGTCTTCTTTATCAGTGTGTTCTACTGCCATGAATATAACTCTCCTTGTTTCAATGTCACTGACTTCATCTTCATCTGATGATGAGATGTCTTCTTTGGTGAAAAAGCTTTTCTTGAAACATTTCTTTGTAGTTCTTTTACCTTTATATGTTTGACTATCTTTTGAGTAACCTTCATTATTTCTCTTTTTCTTATGAGGACAATTGTTAGAAAAATGACCAATACCATCACAATTAAAACAAATTAAAGAAATATTACCTCTATACCTACCATTGTTTCCCTTGTTCAGTCTTTTGACGAAGTTGGCCACTTCTTCATCATCTTCCGAGACGTCGCTACTACTGCTATATTCTTCTTGTTCCTTTTTCTTTTTCTTTGATCTTTTGGATGCTTTGAAGGCTGCTTCTTTTACATCTGGATTTTCTTGTTCAGTTCTCATCTCATATGCTGTGAAGATTCCATGCAGTTCGTCCATGCGTATTGAGTTTAGATCCAATCTTTCTTCTAGTGCTGATATCTTAGGGTTGAATCTCATAGGAAGAAATCTTAGTACCTTTTGAACAATTACATATTCTTCGATTTATTCTCCCAAACCTATGATTGCATTCACTATTTCATCGACTCGTAAGAAGTAGGCTGAGATATCTTTATCTTCCTTCATTTTTTAGTTGTTTGAATATTTTCTTCTTTGAATTTTGAATCTCCTTCATAAATATTTCGAAGCTTGTCCCAAATCTCTTTAGCATATTTACAATGTGAAAATTTGGTGAATATCGTATCACTGAGACCATTCAAAAGTGCATTTTTGGCTTTGGAATTATTCTCACCAAGTTTCATTGCTTTGTCATTTGTTGGTGGAATTTTCGGTGCTGTGTATCCATCTAAAATTGATTGCCAAACTTGAAATCCCTGTGCCTATATATATGTCTTCATCCTTATGCTCCAAAAAGAATACTTTTGTCCATCAAACTATGGTATTCCATTTTTATACGAGTTGGTACTCTCCATGATCTACCTTTCAATGGTTAAACTGATTTCTGAAGGAACCTGCTCTGATACCAAATGTTGGATTATTGAGAGGGGGGGTGAATCAATAATAGCGTAATTATAATCCTTTTTCTTCAAATGTTATATCAATGTAAAATTATTATCCAATAATAAGCAGTAAGAAATAAACAATCACATACATACACAATACACCAGTGTTTTACGTGGAAACCCAAATCGGGAGAAAATCACAAAATGTTTTTTATTATATGTCTTGAAGAATTACATTCATTGGAAGCACCAAATTCCTTTGTTTTCTAGCTACAACTGGAAGGAGCCTCCAACCCCCTAGTTTCTTAGGCTACAACCCGAGGGAAGCTCCAACTCCCCAATTCTCTGGCTACAACCAGAAGGAGGCTACAACCCCCTTATGTTCTCCAGCTACAACCGAAAGGTGGCTACAACCACCTATCCTTTCCCCCTCCTGCCACCCTGAAGTAGAAGTAGAATGATGGAACCATTGTCACACTATCACTGTGAGATATACCACTGTAAACCTATACCAATAAATCTGATCCATGCATCAACCATGTATCAACCTGTACCTCAACCTGTAATCAACATGTACCATAAACAAGTGCATCAACCATGCACCAACCTGTACCAAACAACCTGTAATCAACCTGTACCATAAACAAGTGCATCCAAACATGTACCAAGTATGTACCAATAATGTTTCAACTACTTATCAACTATGACTCATCAATATGTACCAACATCATCAACTATACACCTCATGTATGTGCCAACTCATCAACTACTTGTCTCAACCATGTACTCAACATGTAACTCAACCAAAAGACCTCATCAATTTCATCATCCAAATCTGATTTGTAGCTTTATAATAGACCTAGTGTATATGATCACATTCTTGCAAACCTTCCTTAACTTTAACAACAAGAGACTAGCATTTTCATCAAACTTTTTTTTAGTCTCACGGGCCTAGTTTTCGATTAGTCAACAACCCTAACTTGAAGTAATCATAACTTTGAACCTATAATGTATAAAGATATGAAAATGATACGCAATGGTTTTCAGTGTGTTTTATGCAATTCCTCCAGGTGTCACTACTGGAACCTCTCAGAAAAGGAGTTATAGAAAAAATGGCATACCTTGCTAAATTCTGGCTTATTCTAGAGAGCGACCTTGTAGAGCGTGCCCCACACAAAATATTCGTTGAATTGATCTGAAATTGTTACACAGAATAATAAATACTATACCCTAACCAACACATTTTTTCTCACTAAATTGGGATCTTTTATGAATAATTTATGACGTTTTTACCCGAAACACCTATTTTTGACTAGTTTCAGGACTAACCACAAACCCTATTTTCCATGGAGTGTAACTCCCAAAATACAATGACCCACAAGCTGAATTTTTTACCACAGACACTTGGGTATATTTTCTCAATGGAATATAAATTTCATGGTATGAATCATTATATAAAAAAATTTATAGCGACAATGGTGAGATGACCTATAAATAACATACCTTAGAAAGCACCATCAAAATAATTTATCCTTCCTTGCATTTCGGCCTTCTTTTCTTCACCTTCCCTCATAAATCCAGCTTATATATCCTTGATTACCTCATACACCTATAGATATTCAATATGCTCAAGTGTAATTAAAATGAGAGAGCCTTGCCTCTTATTTATACTCTCCAAGTAGCTTCCTTAAAAACATCTTCTAGGTCACTTGTTCCACTTTCCTTATTTTAGGGTTAACCCACTTCTAAATTATCCATTAAATTTATTATTGAAATAATTTATTTTGTATTCACTTTGAATTATAATACACTCATCACTTAACTTTATTATTTACCTTTTAAAATATCTTAAACCACTTTGACTACTTTGACCTTTCGGGGCTTCTAGATGACATATGAGGGTCCTCCAACTTCGTAAGGCCATAACTCTCAAACCGTGAATTATGTGACATTCCACATACCACCAGAAATGGAATGACATGTACTATCCATATATAATATCATTACCTTCAAATATAGTAAAAATCATACCGTTATCCATCAAACAAACTTGGGTCCATTACCCAAACCTAAGTTTTCCAACTTCACATGGTCATAACTCTCTAACCGTGAGGATTTATGTGACATTCTACATACCACTAGAAATGGCATGACAAGAAATATCCATCTAGGATAGTTTCCCTAAAAAATTCATTGTTCTTCATCTCATTATTCCAAAATTAAGCATGGGTTATCTTACTCCACAAAGCGTCTTCCAGTGAGGGCTTTCACCATAAGGGGATCACTTTGGAGTTCATCCATATTTACTTCTTATCAACCATGACAAAACAATAATGAGTCATATTTACATCAAACAATCTTGGGTCCATTACCCAAAACTTTGTGCTACAGGGCTTTCTTCAAGGGTTGACATCAATGACAACCAACCTTAATCAACAATTAACTAAAGTGTAAAATCAGTTAGCTATAGGAAATTTGAGTTCAAAGGTTGACTGGTGGGACATGGAAGTCAAATTAGTTTTAAATGAGTGATTCGAAGTTGTAACAAAGTTATATGTGTAGTTATGTGAGTTGTAAAGTAGTTTAACTTAATTAAGTGAGTTAAGCTCAGCTGTACTAGTTGTAACTGAACTTACACTAGTGAGAGATCAGTGAATTAATTATTAATTAATTCACAATCAATGGTCTCACATGCAACTAAAGATTTACCATTCTTAACTACATGCATGTCAGATCCAGTGGAGACCCAGTTGAGATAATAGGTGAAAGGGACAGTTTGACTATCAGTTGTGACTTTAGTGAGTGCACTCATGCAACCACACACACAGTGGATGTGTCCATGAGGATTGCGCAACCTAGGCAAGAGGGATTCATTCATTGCATGGACTTCCATGAGCAGGGATTGAGCAGAGGAGGCAGGTGGTCTAGAAGTAGTAAATTGGCACATGAATTTGTCAATTTTTGTATGACAGTGTGAGACGATTGTATAATGTACTAAGAGCTCTTGGATTAGATTTTTGTATGAGATTGTTTCATGATCCATGATATATACATAATATATGATAGTGGGGTTTTTATCTTTATGATTTCCCGGTAAAACATTTGTGTTATGTGTGATTTATATTTCTTCTTGATATTGAAATTGGCGATCGTGTTTTAAATTATGCAAGAATATTAGTAGAAGCGACTATGTATTTAAAAGTGGCATATAATTATTAGATCAGGAGAATCCAGACAATAAATAATTTGTATTAAAATTTCTATAGAAGGTCCATCTCTTTCTTTTTAAATTTTAATAGAGGTTCTAGTTGTTTCTGTCTACTCTCATTAAAAAAAAAAATATAGTCTACAAATGTAGACTAGCCTTAACCATTACACCTAGAAATGTTTCTTATGTTCAACAACAGCTAGGGAAGGAGGTCACTCTCCTTCTCCCATAGGAATTTTGGCAAATTTTTTTCCTATCCACCAAGCAAGGGAGGTTGTTGTGATTTCTCACTCAATCAATCCATATTTCTACATCTTTGTTTATCAGGTTGATTAGAAAAACATTTCCCAACAATTCCTATAACCAGGAACAAAAATTGTTTCTCAATTCCCTTTTAAACCCAAGAGTTACACACACTCTCTCTTTTCAGAGAATGGTGACCAGAATCATCCCTCTTGCATAGACACACCCTTAAATTAATAGGGATACACACTCCCCTAGCACAACCATGATATTTTGAACTTGCTCTTGTCACTTCACTTCTACCTCCATGAAGGTCATTCTCAATCTATAGGGTTCCTTTTTTTTTACTTGCTTACTGGGTTATTCCATCAACAATATTCATTCATTATAGGTCAAGTAAATTGGCCTTACCATTTCCATCAATCCTCTGATTGTGAGGGATCATACACATATACAAGGTTTAATCCTTCATTAAAGAAATAATTATTACTTCTACGGATCCTTTTGATCCATTCCCATCCAAATCTTGCTATTAGTGCCCATCAACATAGTCCCACTCCTGTAGGATTGGCTATCATTTCCCAAAATAAATGATAGGCTTCCTCTTCCATAGACTAGCATGATTCAATCTTGTTGGGTAAAATCCCATCTAAATTTTAATCTACATCCTTCTCCTCAATGAACTCATGCAGATAAATTCCGTATTGCGGTGATACTCTCAGCAGGCTCATTTTAGCCTAAGTAAACTAGTCTTCTGACAATTCTCCAGCCCATACGGGCCTATGTCTGAATCATGCTCTTCTATATAGGGTAGGGCAATATGCCCTCTCCCTTAAAGTTTTCTAAGAAAAAAAAATCACTTAACTCTTTCATGAACCCAAGCAGGCCAAGTGTTGTTTCCATGCTCTGATACCAATTTGTAACACACCCAACCCGTTAAACACCTTTTAGGGACGGGGCATTAAAATTTCACTTTCCTCCATCATCTTGAAACCTCTTCCTTAGGTCTCCATCACCTTCCACTCATCAAGAGATTTCCAAATACTATCTCCATTCCCAAATCCAAGTTATGGATTGGAAGTTATGCCCTTCCGAAGTTCTTCTAGCTTCATTGGTCAAAGGCCACGTGGTGCCCACATGGATCCATATCATTTGCACTATCCCAAGGTTCCCTGAAGTTCCAAAGCCCCCTAGCACTCCTACCTCTATGTTGGAAACCCATCCACCATTGATTCGACTAAAAAATCTTCATCCTCATTTAACGCACAGATCTTTGAGAATTCAACATTCGGTGCTTCGGCGTTGAATGCCCCTTTTTATTTCTATGCACACATCTTCCAGAGCTCCGAAGTTCCGAACTCTTGAGGTCCTGCCACGTAGCTCTGGCCTTTGACTCTTTTGGGAGCATACGCTCTCATATCCTGAATCTCCCAGAGTTCCAAACTCTCGAGGTACCATTAGCCATCAGGTCAAACAACCACGCACGAGAGAATGACATGTGGCAGAGAACAGAGATGACAAGTGTCCCTATATATGGGTGACACGTGTCATGTTCCAATTGGCATATAAGACCTGTGAAATGCATGAATCAAGGTGACATGTGGCATGTCAAACATGAACCTTCATCACCCTAGGTGACATTAACATGCCATGTCACTCCATACTGACAGCCTCCAACGCCCCTTAGATCTCACAATCGAGGTGTGTCCACGTAGATCCAGAGCTCTACGGCCTCCGTTACTTAGTAATTTCGGTGTTCGGGGGATCCTCCATGTAACTTATTCTTTTCTCCCAAAGTGGTCAACACCAGGCTGACCACGGACTAGATCTAATGGTCATGGGAGATCTTGAAGCGTCCTTGGATCTACGGTCTGCGTCACTTCGCGAGTTCAATGTTTGGGGGTTCCTTCCACCTAACACTCCTTTTCACCTAGAGTGGTCAATGCTGGTCTGACCATGGTGTAGATCCAACGGTCAAGGAAGATCCTGATTTCCCTGAGATCAATGACGTGCATTACTTTGCATGTTCATCATTTGGGTGTTCTACCTGCTTAATACTCATTTTCTCCCAGAGTAGGACTTCACAAAGTTCTACATGCAAATCCTTCCACTGGTTGATCAAACAGTTGGGATGGGTTCTCGATGGAGTCCTTAGATCAACGACTCACAACTCTGGCTCAGGGGTCTCTTGGTCTCAGTATTAGGCCACTCCTAGAGGGACACATATCAACCCAAAACCCATTAGCAAGATCCATGGCACATGCCTCAGGTCTTCGACATCGCTTTGACCTGCCACAAAGTCATAACACATGGAATCACCGTCGCTCAACATGTGGACCCCCACGTGCTCCCGACATGATACACGTGTCCTCATGATCAAACAATTGAGAGGGATCTCGAAGGATCCGAAGATCGACGAACCACAATAATTCACAACTCTGGCATTCAAAGGTTTTGGCATTATAACTCATTTGTTCTCCTGAAACGGTCAACATCAAAATGACCACGACATAGATCCAACTGTTAGGGGAGATCCCAAATATCCTCATATCTATGGCTCACGTTACTTTGCGATCGAGAAGATGATTGGGGTTTATAAAGAGGGCCAATCCCATTATTACGGGTAACTGACCTCAAGCCACTGATCATCCATCCATTTACCAGTCCTACAGGTCGCCTTTGGCGCATTTGGACATGCAGTGTTCATTCGCCCCAGATTCCGAACTCCCAGAGTCCTGAACCACTTAGCTCCTTTTTTAGGGTAGTAAAGGGTTCCATGCACTTGGTCCTATGGAACTTTGTCAATATCTATAGGTTACACCCTTTAAATCTTAGCCAAGATTTGGATTAAGGCCATGGGCATGAGCCTGTGGTCACTTGGACAACTGGTTTGAAGGGAACGCCCCAAAATTCACAGAACTTAAGTTCTAAAATAGGGAGGGGTATTTTCCAACCAGCCCAAAGGCCAAACTTGTTATCTTACACACATAAAAATGAAACGACTTATAGAAGAGCAGTTAGGCATTATAATCATTTATTTCACACGAAGCACAATTACTCATAATTACAGACATTCAAATCATGCATTTCAATCCAAGTGTACAGGGAAAATGAAATACTTATCTATTAAATTTGATCGTCGACCAACTGACTATGGGTGTTCTCCTTTCCACCCAACCATAAGCTCAGAGGCATTCATTATTAGCACTTTGGCCACCCCCGTGCCAATCCATGATATCACTAGGGAACTTTTTTAGTTTCTTAGAGACTCTCTCTCTCTGTCACAGCCTCTGTGAGGTTTATCAGATGCTCCCTCAGCATCAAGCTCACGGTCTTCTGCTCAGGTCATGTTTTCAATAAATTCTCAGAGATCCTTTCTCTTGTTATCTCTAGTAACCAAAACAACTTATCAAGCTTCCAGTTCTTCTTCTCAGGGCCTCACGCGTTCTTCCTCTTTTATTCTACGTATCTCGGGTCACACATTCCCATCGGTGTGTCTCCTTCTTGTCTACCTTCACGTGTATTCTTGCACACCTTTCTCCTCCTAAGGAAAGTTATGGACCTGTCATGTTCCTTATGTTAGAAGGAAACTCAAGTCAGTCTGAGCCTGCAAGAAAAACTGCCCTCTATGGTACTTCGGGTTGGTATTTTTCTATCTCCTCAACCATAATCTCCATGCTTCCATTCATGGGGGTAGTTGATTTCTTAGCCACGAGTCCTTCTTTCATTAACTGATTTTTCCTTGGGATCCGGATGAGGCTTATTATTTTCAACAAGGAGAATTTGGGGTCATTTTGACATAATGAACCCTCTCTATAGTTTCCTCACTTTTTCCTCTAGTGATATCATGGCCA
>ML785871.1:346740-361898 GCA_009831015.1 Picea engelmannii
TCTTCAAGTAGGAAAAGATTGTAAAAAGGATTCTCACCTAATAAGACCTAGAAAATGAAGGTATAATGATTAAGTATATGGTGCCTACTTTGTACGACCTAGCAATTCAAAGTATTAGGACTAAGTATATTGTCTTCAAGGATTAGTTGGATACAATATCTCTTTCAACCTTCCCTTAGTTGGAGGTTTCATCATGAATAGGTTTTTTTTTCACTAGTTTGGTTTTTGGGGATTAATTGGTTATTTTAGGGTGTTTCGGTTTCAACCCATCCATGCATATTGGTATTCTAACATAAACACCTTATGGAAGGTTTTACTACAACTTGTGAGTTAAGTAGACATTTTCTAACTAGGAGCACTTGGTCACCATATCTACATTTAAAGTTTTATCATTTTATATATGTATGTATATGCATGTCATTGATTTCTTGTATGTTTGGTTTATGGAATATATTGGGAGATAGTATATCCATCTTTGTTTAGAAAGAAGACCGTGAAATGTTTAGGTACGTTAAGTAGGTTCTATTCCTTCCCTTAAATTCCTATTGTATGCTCTCTTCCCTAGTCCAAGTAACTTGTATCATTTTTTGTCTTTGGCTTACAAAACCTAGTTAATAACTATGGTTCATATAGCTTGATTAAACCCTAGGATCCTCCTCTCATTTGCTCATTATAAAATGTTAACTGATTTAATGCTTGTTGTCTATTATTTGCATTGAATAAAAAATTGGAGTTAATTATGCCACATCTCTATCCTCTCTACTTCATTTCAGTTCTCTTCACTTCCATGCAAGTAGATTAACATACCAAGAATTCAAAGATGAATAGTAGATTAACATACCAAAAGTTCAAAGATGAATAAACCCTAATCTAGTTTTATGTATTTTTGTTAATTTGTTGTCATGTATACTTTGTTCTATTAATACTCAAAAGAAAAGTATACTTAACTTAATCTATAGCCATAAATACCATATACCTCAACTCTTAATTCCTAATTAATCTAGTGATTTGTTTCCCTCTTCTTTTCATTTTCTATCTTTCATTTTCTTGGTCAATATCTCTAACAATTTGGGTGTTGGCTCCACTTACCATTTAGCATCGAAGTTTGGGATTTCATTATGGTTTGTAACTATAATCACACAAATCATCTCACCTTATTTTCTCATTATTTTCATTTTGAAAATGAAATCAACATGATGTACATGAATATCTTAAAAAAATCAATAAAAAGTATTAACTAAAAGTGGGACCTTTGCAAGTTTGTTCAACAATTTGATTGGTAAAAATTTTAATCATCAACTCATTTATCTTTTTAACATTTTTTAACATTTATGGTTTGTGTTGTAATATAGCCACAAATCGAAGAATTTCCTTGGGTCATTTACATTCACACAATAACATCCTATCATATTTAAGACACAATTACTTATATAATACATATTACATTCTCACCATTCACTTTCAGCATTTGGTTAATGCACTCCCATAAGTTCAGAGATACTAGCCTCTTGCATAGAGTAGCATACCACTCTTTCCGAAAGACTTGACCCAAATAAATATGGTTTGGATGTATATTTGTACCCAAATAAACATGGTTTGGATGTATGTTAAAATGGAATATGTTATTAAAAAAAAAAACAATTAATAAGTTTTAAAAGAGGAGGCTAATTGGTTTGTTAAAGTAATAAATGATATTCTCTCTTGATTGGTATACAAATATTTTCATTTTCTTAGTTTATTTATCTTAAATATTAATTTTAAAAAATAATGTTAAATGTATTATAATAACAAGAATAATAATGGTAGAGTTATTTTTTTATTTTGAAATTATGCTTATGCTTTGTCTAATTAATGAAAGAAATTAAGGCTTTTAATTTAAAAGACAATAAATATAATGAAGTTGTAAAAATTGTTTAGTATTATATAATATATGAATTTGTGATAGTTATTTTACTAAAATTAAAATTTTAATAATATCTTGAATTTTTTCCAAGGAAAAAAGTAAGTAATTTTATTAAAGTTAACAAAATTACAATAGTAGATATTAGATATTGAGGAGTAATTTGGACTGTTTGAAGTACAAAAAGACTTAAATAGTCTTTACCAGATGGCATGACATTGCATTGTTTGAGTATATACCAAAAAATAATAGAGCTTGATCATCTACATACAGTGTCAAAACTTTTTCTTGCTTCGAGCACTAACATGTCTTCTTTACATAGAAATTTCCAAAACAAATTAGCTCTGATATTCCTCAAAAATATATATACATTCTTCCAAACAAGATCTATAAAATTGTAGTTTCAAGGATCATTGTTCCATAATCTCTAAGAAAGTGAAGAAATTGAAATCAGGGTTCATGAAATAACAAGAATAGTTTCCTTGAATAGATTCAAGGATTTCACATGTGCCCTCTTGCAGCTCCAACCTTATTTGGAAACCCTATCTACTCCTTTGTTTTTTTCCCTATAGACACGAAAATAAGAAATATGAGTGGACGTTGATTGCATATTCTTGATGTCAAGAAATAATGGTTACAAGATTAAATTTCTCAAGGTGAAGTCTCATTTCATCCATTGAATGACTAGAAGTGAGTCTCTAGAAATTTAAATTTGTGTAACTCCTATTTCCTGAGCAATCATAAGAACCAGTATGAGATCCACAAGTTCACATGAATTGTTTGTTTCAAGACTAATTCCTTATTTGAAGGAGATATTATCACATGGAGAAAGATATATAATTCCCCCCACCCCACCTCTTCTAGGAGTACCTTGTGAGGATCCATCAAAGAAGGCCCAATGGATTTTCTTGTTTATGAGTTTTGTTGTACCTTGTTTGTGAAAAAGAGAAATTGAAAATTGGGGGAAAGCATAGATTTTGTTGAGACTTTGAGTGGCACATTTAAGAGGAATGGTTTCCACACCGTCAAAAAGTTTGGCATTTATGGCTAGCCAAATTCCCTAAGCATAAGTGAGAGGGAGGGATTTGTGCCTCTTTTGTCCTTATTTTGACACCATCATTTGAAATCTTATTCAATGGTGTCCCTTTCCCAAGTATTATGAATCATAGCTAATCCTTCTATATCTTTATAGACTTGTTTCAAGTATGGATACAAAATGATGAGATGGGAATTGGATTCTATATCAGCTTCACAGAGACAACATCTTCTAGGTCCTTCGAAGTTTAATTTCTATAGAATGTCCCAAGTTAGGGAACTATTGTTGAGAAGGAGCCACATAAAGATTTTAGATTTAGCAGGAAATTTAAACTTCCAAATTGTATTCCACCACCAGTTCAGTGGGTTCTCATTACCTTCTAAAGGAAGAGATTTGTGACCAACCTCTGTTTCGTAACGCCCATAGGGATTAAGAGACTAAATAAGTTCATATCCCTCTTCACTCATTTTGATAAAGCACTTTATAAGGTTGTTGGTATAGGCCTTCCAACTATCTGCATATTCTTCCCTAAGACCCAATTCCCTCTAGGTGAGCCATCGTTGTTGTCGATTGATTGCAAAGGGTCAGACCCATTTCTATGTGCCTTAGAGTGTGGTATCCTATGAACCTAAGATCCTATATGAGAGGAGCTGGTGATTTGTGGGAGTCTTTTATTCCAATCCATGGGTCCAGTACTACCTAAACTTTGCCTCCCTTTCCAACACACCATACCAACTAGTTTGCAAGCAAGGGGAAAGAATCAATAGTTTCTTTCCAAATGATCAAGGCATTTAGAGATTTTTTAATGGGGGTCCTTATCCAATACTAAATGGTGTTTGGGGCTAGGAATTTGTTCTTTATGATCTACACCCATATTCCAACACTTTGCAGAAGCTTCCAAACAGGTTTTGCAAGAAGTTCCTTTGAGAACACAAAAATATACTTTAGACCCCATCCTCCTTGACATTTTGGAATTGCAATTTTGCTCCAAGAGATTAGAGTCATTCCTTTCTTCTCTCTTTTCCCAAACCAAATGAAGTGATAACATAATTTTTTAATACACTCTAAGACACTTTTCATAATCCAAGTGAGGGACATCTAATAGACTAGGATAGCCTCAAGGACTGACTTAACTAGAACCAGTCTTCCACCACAAGAGAGCCATTTGTTGCACTAGGTATTGATTTTTTTTTAACCTTGGCAATTAGCCACTACTAGTCTCTTTTAATATAGAGATCAACCTTTAAATGGAAGACTAAATTTTCGAAACTAGCATCAAAGTTGGTTATAGAATAAGAAAAAAGTTGGAAGATGTAGAATTTTTCTACCTTCAAGAGACCCTAGAAAGAGATCATCGACTTGGTCATATTGATCTTTATGCCAGTGGCTTCACAGAAGAGATCCACGATCTTTTGAGGTTTTCAATCATTTTTTTGGTTCCATCGCAAAAGATAAGGATATAATCAACAAAGAGTAAATGAGAGACATTCTAAGAGTTTCCTAAGAGAATACCTTTTAATGTGCTTCTTGTTGAGGTTTCTTTGATGGATCTTTTGAGCCCTTTTTATACTAGAAGAAAGAGAAGTGGGGATAATGGAAATCCCTTCCTTATTCCTATTTTTGGTTTAAATAAGGGGGGGGGGGGTGTTCTCCATTAATAAGAACATCAAAAGAGACTATTGAATTCATGCAACTCATGACCCACATGACAAATTCATGGCTAAAACCCATGTGGATGAGGATTAGCCTTAAGAAGAGCCAACTCACTATGTAAAAATATTTGGGGAGTTCCACTTTTATAGTCATCGACCCTATATTCTTGGTCTTTATCGAGTGGATGAATTCCTCGGAAACCCCCACTTCCTAATGGATTTTTCACCCTTCTATGAAGCCAAAACTACTCAGGGGAGATCTAGCAAGAAAGAATCTCTTTCAATCTTCTTGAGATAATATTTAAGATTATTTTGTAGATGCAGTTGCACAGGGAAGTAGCATGAAATTTTTCATAGTAAGAGGGGTTATCAACCTTACAAATCATTGCTATAAAGGTGTTGTTGAAGGATTCCAAAGTTATCCCAGTGGATCTTGAGGCCTTCACTACTCTTCTAATATTTTCTTCAATTAATCATAACAAATGATAAATAATTCAATAGGGATAGCATCTATCCCGTGACTTTTGTACTTCTGGATGCTATGGAGGGTTATGAAGAGATCTTCCTTCCCCACTTGTGCCATAAGTTCATGGTTATCCTCTGGTTCAACAATCCTAGGGAAGATATTAGATAATTCTTGCAATGGTAGCTCTAGAGTTATTTTTTAGTAAGGACTGAAAATATTTTACCCCTTCAAATGTAATTTTAGGGAAGTTCATTGCCCATGATCCATCCTCTTTTGTAATATTCTAACTAGAGTTTTTGTTTCTCCTACATTTGGAAAATCCGTGGAAATTTTTTGTGTTATCATCTCCTACCTGTAGCCAAATTGCCCTTCTTTTCAAGCACCATTTTTTTTCTCTATCTAAAAGTATTTTTCTTCTTTTTTTTCAAGTTGACTTAACTCAAATTTTTTATCTTCCTTCAAAAAAACAAATCTGTCCTTGGTGTAGCTAGAGGCTAAAATATCTTCAACCCCCTTTAAATTTATGTCATCCTTTTATTTTTTCTCCCTACACCATACGATTTCCACCTGCTTTCCCTTTTTCAAGTTTTGGTGGAATTGGATGGGTGTTTATTCATTAAGAGAGTCATCAAAGGGTTTCGAAGGGTATTTTATTTTTTGCACAAATCCCTCTTCCTTTATCCATTAAAGGTTCATATTGAAGGGGTTGAGTGGATTCTTTTGGGCAGGGGCCACCTCTAGGATCATTGGATTGTGATCATAGTATCCTCCCAAGGAAACCCATTTTTATATTCTGAGTGGCTCCTCAAGGAAATATTTTGAAACTAGAAAGTGATGTAACTTATTTATTATTATTTCCTCACATGTCCTCTTATTGGTTAAAGTTTGGGTGACTTTCTCTAGTTATATATCCAACAAAACTACCCTTTCCAAATTGCTTACGAAGAAATAAGATAGATTTTCCACCTGGGACACGGGTGCCCAAATATCTGATGCACTAAGGGAGAAGTTCAAATATCCTCCAACCACCACCAACCCTTTATGGAGCCAAGGAATTTTGAATAATTTTTCCCAGTACTCCTTCCTGGGAATAATTTAGAGTAAGGACCATAAATATTCAAGCTAGTAATTTATTTCCCAATATCTAGAGAAAGGAAAGAGGTCCCTATCCCTTATGAAAATGCCCAAGAGTTAGAATAGGGTAAAAATATTGTCTTATACCCTATTACATTTCCCCTAGATATTCCTAAAGAATCAATAAAGCTGAAATCTCACCCCCTTAAGAACTTGGATAAATATCGAACTACGTTCTCGCAATCTAACATGAATTATTGTAAGAAAATTAGAAATAGGTTATGAATCTCAATTAACCTTTTTATAGCCAATTTATTTGAGGAATTTTCTAGTCCTCTTTAGTTCAAGGTTAGGAAGGTCATTTGGGAACATCCATAGGGGAATTTTCTATAAGGGGACCAATCAATGATTGTTATCATCCATTTCTAACTTTGGAATTTTCTTGCTTCTAAGCCAGAGAAAGGAATGATTTTTTTCATCTTTCAATAAATTTAGAGCCTTTCTCTTCCAAGTGTCCTAATCCTCCCTCAATCCCTCCTAGAAAAATTCATATTAACTTAGTCCTATATCTGATTTTTTATTTGGAATCCTTAGAGGTTTGGGAGTCACTAAGCAATTATGGGCCAAAATTCTTCTAAGGTGAGGGGATATGGAAATATGGAGGTCCCTCCCAATCCATCCAAAGGAATGAGAGGAGGGAGATAGGGGATATATATCCTTGAAAGGGTAGGAAATAAATCACTAGGTCAATAGGAAGATATTTTCCTCTAGAACTACCTCCAAAGACCCAAAAAGTAAGTGGCTAGAAGAATTTTTAAATTCAAGGGGAGGAGGTGAATTTTTCTTACCCGAGATAGGCGAGTGGTTGTACCTTTGAATATGACCCAAGGGATGGTATTTTTTGGGGGATTGTTTCTCCTTTACTGGTGTAGTCAACACCGAAATTCCTTCAAAGGAAGTTTTCTAAGAATCTTCAGAGGGATCCTTCTTTGAAGGAGACTGGGTTGAGTCTTTTGTGCCTTGGGAAGCTTTCTGGACCCAAATTTTCCTTCTAAGCTAGAGAGAGAAATCCTTAGAAAAATTTCAATATTCATGACACCATCCACATTTAAAAGGGATCCCTTCATGGTAGAAAATTGCAAGGCCCTTTCGTATTATGATGGAATTGGCCAAACCTTTGGAGAGATCAATTCCACTAGTATCCTAGTCATCCACATATAGTCAAAGTCATGAAACAAGGTATCTGCTTCATAGAAGAGACCTAGAGAATTTCAAATTTCTTTAAAGAATTCCTCATACCACAAAATCAAGGGCAGCCCTAACATTCTTACCCAAACCATAGTGAAATTGAGGTGGGTCAAACCAACATCGAAGTCTAGATTCCATTTCTTAAGGTATAATTCCTATGAACCCCATTTCCTCTTGTTCTACATAAACTTGTTTGCATCCTCTGTGATTCCTAATGTCCAAACCAACCAATCCTTCAAAAGAACCATGCTCTATGGCATGCATCCAAGAAGGGTACCAAAATTTTCCATTAACCAAGTTTTTAGGTAGTCTCCTCCCATTGTTTTGCTCAAAAGACACCTGACTAGCGTAGAGTCTGTTATAACCCTATATTTCATAGTAACACCTGGTGATTGGAATTTCTTCCTCTAGTCATTTTATGTTGGAAATAATGTTTCATTCTGCAAATGATTTCCCAAAATAAAAATGAAAGAAAACATACGCAGGGTTTGCATTTCAAAATACATGCTAAGTTGATCAAATTTGATTAGTTTAGCATAAGAAAATAAAATTATAGTGTAAAGTGGAAAAAGGTAAGCTTGACGCTTCTTGGCACATATTTTTATCCTAAGTTTGGAAGTAGACAAGAATTTTTGTCTTGTAGTTCCTAAACCCCACACAAGTATCCATTGGTGACATCCACCTCTTTCCATATCGACGTTCCACAACACATTTCGAATCCCCCCGACCTTTCTACCTTTAACGTGGGGGGGGGGGAGGGGGGGTCTGAAAAGTGGTTTTCCACACCGTGGGTCCCACCTAACATGGCACCTTATCATCATTTATGACCCCCCCTCCTATTTTTGATTACTTCCTATCTCCCCCTCCGAAATCCGCTCACCCCTCACTCCAATACCACTTACACCCCCCGTTTACACCTGTCCTCCACTCACTATACTGCTCTCCCTCTCACCTGTCACATCACCTTTATGACTACTCTCCCGACCGTCACCTCCCGTTTATACTTCCCCTCTAAACCACTTACCACTCTACCCCCCCAAAATCCACCTTTCCCTCTCTGAAAACCACTTTCCCCCAATTCAAAAACCATTTTTTTCCCATTTCAACCAGTCGTTTTCCGAGGAGATTTACGGGAAAACCTAGATGAAATTTGAGAAACTGAAAGAGGTGTTTTCTCAATAAGGGCCAAATAACAATAACCTCTCCCATATTTCTCATATCTATTATGGATTGGGAGAATAAATATCATCTTTGAGCCCCATTTTTCTGAATTCATGATTGTTTTGTTTGACACATCTTTTTCAAATGCAGATCCTAGACAGCTGGAGATGAATTTCAAAAAACCATGATAATTTTTTTCTCATAACAAGCTGATATAAAGAAAACTACTCCATATTTTACACAACTATCTCAGATTAAGATATTCAAAGATATTATTGGACCCTATTTTTCATAATTTCGGGAGGCAAAAAGTCAAAAGAACAGATGACAAAGAGATCAGATTCAAAGGCACATATCACCCATAGATCCCATCAAAATAGTACCAGATCTCTGAATGAATCTCAAAAAACCTCTATGATTGTAATAATTAGTTTATCTTTTTCTTAAAATAAATCCTGCTCATTTATGACAGGATCCTTTGTAAAGAAATTATAAATACTTCCCATTTCGAAGTATTATGGGTTGGGACCTTTTTTAAGGATGGGACTGATATTGTAGATGAGCTCACACAGCCTCCCTTTTTCAAATTTCAGTAATACAGTTGCATAATTTATAGGATTGTTGTGTCATTTATGTTGGTGAAGTACATCTGCCTTTGTTTAAGTTTTCCTTTCTCTGTTATAATTTTATGTGTTTCCAATCTGAATTATTCAATAGAATATTGAAGAACAAAATTTGTTTTGATGTACACTTTTTTCCTGGCTTTGGATAATTTTAATGTTTTCTTCTTGAGGGTTAGTTCCAGAATTCTTAATTGCTCTGGTGTAATCCGATCCCCTCACATTTCTTTTCAAATCACTCATCAATATTAAGAATCCAACATAGGTGCCTATCCTTCCCCGTAATGTTTCCTGTAGAACCTGCCTTGATTGAACATAGACTCTTTGACTCCATTGCCCAATGGCCCATTTTCTTTGTTCCAACCAAACAATTAAAAAACAAACAAACCTTGACCTATCATAACTAGCCTAAAATTTTAGAAGAACATAACTAAATCAGATAGGGAGATCCCTCTCTGAGTCTAGGAGGGCTACATCCTAGACTCCAAAGTGGTTTTGTGGTTACCTCTGTCAACTTCTTCCTCAACCTGAGAAATTACAGAGTGATAACAGAGTCCTCCAACTCCATTATCTCATGTAGCTTGATATTGTCACCGAGTTGCAAATTCATGACTTCCAACTTACATTTAATACATTTCCTTCATTTCTGAGGGTTCCTTGGTCCTCCCAATCCCAAGCCTTCCTATTCTGAATCCCTAGTAACATAAGAGGAGATCTCTTTCATGAGGTCACTAGTTAGCATCTTACCTATGAAGCCTTGATCCTGAGTATCTCCTTAATCAGTGTTCCTTCCACAAAACACAGGGCAAGTGAACCAATAATTAAATCCAATGGTATCATATTCGCTGGAGTGAATGTGTGGGGTAAAATACCATGTGTCAAAGTTAAAGGGTCTAATGGTTCCATATGCAAAGAAATATCCCCTTGTCTTGAAATATATATGAAGTTGTACATACCTAACTCCGATCCATGTTGATCTTGAATGCTAGGTAGGGTTGATGTGACTATAGATAGAATCTCACTCCATGGGGCTGCCAAGTCATATATTTAGCTACCAACATGAGCCCTTGCTAACTGACCCATAAATATTATTATGTCTTTCTCCAAAGGCTTGGTCCATGTCATCATAGGTCGGATTAAGGGGGCTTCAAGACTACAAGGGTTATGCACTAGATTGAACCACATTTGTTTTCCCTCGAGTGGATCTTTCATGAAATCAATGAGGTCTTCCTCCATTGTCTTGCCATGTTAGAACATAAGTGCAAACTCCTAGCACAAAAACTCTAGACTGTAAACCCTAAACCACTTGAGAAAATGATTTGAAAATATAAGAATCATGTGTCATGTATTGTTGAAATGACTCCATGTTTAGTGTTATGGTTGCGAAAGAAAACCTTAAGGTATTATAATGTGAAAATGCAGTGTCTTTCTTGAATTTTTTCCATAGCCTTTTGGAAACTCCTACTTCATCAACAACCCCATGAAAGAAAAATAATAGGAATTTAGAATTTTCCTCGAACCGATCAAATTTGCGGATAGATGATTATCGTTGGTGGAATTCTCACTCACTATATTGAACTTAGACAACAAAACTCTAGACTTTTGTCTACCAAATAAAGGCACACTATAGCCCAGACCAGGAGCCCTTAAGAAACTAAATCTAGAGCTCTTTGATTTTTTCAAATGTTTTAGATTATTGAACGGATAAGACACACAAATCCTTTTCACTGTACTTTTTATTAGGCTTCAATTGGCATGTTCCTATGATTTTACGTTAGTTTCACCTTAAATCTTCCTCCATAAATGTGGAACATGATCAAATTTGCAGACTCTTGGCCCGAAAACCCTAACCATTTGAGTGAAAACACTCCAATAATATCTTGAGTTATTTTTAATTTGAAATGGTTATTTTTCCAAAATCATATACACATTATGGTAATTAATGATACTTTTTTTTAGGTTAGTAGTGAGAATTATAGGAATAATGAAATACAATGGTATTCAAAGACTTACATGTCAAAGCCAGGTGTCATATTGAAAAATCTTATACCATACCATTAATCTATATATATATATATACGATTCTCACATATTAACTAGATGTTGGTGGCAAGAAACTAAGTTCACAAATAACATTACATTGTTAATGTTATAATAGAGAAGATTATATATAAGTACTCTTCACCCTAAAGCTAATTGCTTTACAAATTCTAATCAATTTCTAATAAAATAAATGTGAATGACACAAATAACCTAAAATAAAACCAGCGTAGGTCCATCTTAATTCTAGATCAATCATGCACCAAGAGGGATAAAATCCCTCGAGGTGCAAACATTTCCGAATGTTTTTTCAATTTCAAAAAAGTTTTCACCTTAAAGGACTTGATCCATCTTCGTGCATGATAGATCTATGCTAGTTCCATATATATATATATATATATATAAGGTCACGATCAAGCTAGACACCAAATTGGTGTATGACACCCCCTTGTTTCTGTGACAAGGGACCCCCTCTGTGCAACGATTTGACTGCTAAAGTCTATGAAGGTGTACATACCCTACCCCCATTTGGATTTGAACTTGTGAACTCCTAGGAGGAAACACATGCCATTAGGCCCACTCAAGTTGTATATATAGTTAACAACAAAATATTTTAAGGTGGACATTGAAATATTTTGTTTATGGTTGACATTAAAATATTTTTTTAAATGTCACATGTCAACTCCATATTAAACACGAAAGGAATTACACATCTCCTTCATATTGGATCGTAGAAAGTGCCTCTCAATACGAAATCTAACATTTCAAATATGATATAAAAAAATATTAAAAAAAAATTAATGTATTTTAAACTTATAATTTTATCTTTCACTTGAAGGATGATTATCTTTATTAATTAGCTATATAGGTAAATTGCTTATGGTTTTATTTTGTTAATAATCTTGTGGAATGTTTTGAATTTTCTTAATGCATTTTATGTATGAAACCAGATTAAATTTATTTGCATTATATACATTTTTCGAGAACAACTTTCACATTCATTAAATGTTGCATATTCTTTAAAAATGGAGAAGCAACAATTTTGTACGGTAAAAAATTTCGGTGATGATGGCACAAGTGAGATGAGTCTCAACCATCACATTTTTCACTTTTTTTTCCATAGAAAATTTCACTTTATATTATATCATAATATAAACTATTCATTTACATATGACCATCAACAAAAAGATCAATAAGATTCCAAGAGGTGCCCCCAATATCCATTCCATCTTCCCATACATCAAGATCACATGCAAATGCCGAATCATGGCTAGTGATAGCCTCCACAAAAAACACAAAATGGAACCAAACATCAAGCACATAAACAAGAAGCCCATAGGTTTTGAAGAAGATCCTTCTACCCAACGCCCAGAATATGTTCAAAACAACCAAACTACTAGAAAAGATCTAATGACATAGGAGGACCCTCATGTTCCTCAACACATTGAAAATAGACAATTTTCCCAGAAGTCTTTTGAAGCGCTTGTTTTGAAAGACCATCCTCTTATGTATTGTCCTCTCCGTATACATGCAAGAAACTGATATGATGGAAAATATTTTTGAGTTCTTCCAATCTGTCCTTCCAACACTCCAGAGAAATCACATGTAAGCGTCCTTTTCCCTGCAACCATTCAATGATGATCTTTGAATCCCCCTACATAGTAAACTATAAGATAGAGATTCTAGATGCAAGTGTAATAAGTGCCCATGCACCCAACAATTATTCCCTCGTATTAGTACCAGGTCCACAATTTATGGTCCATTTGAAAGTGCGGTTGTCATGAGTCCTGATAACACCTCCAACCCCACTATTTAATCCCGAAGAATTAGCTACCCCATAAAACCATCCTACTGTACCATTCGCCACCCTCAATGCGGTCCTCCTCCTCAAGGTTGGAGCTTTCACAGGTTGTGAGTATTCTCCCACTGCTAATATAGACTGGTACACCACCTTTTGTGTAGAGGGGAGCTTGTCTTCAAAGATTGCATGATTCCGATCAGTCTAGATGTACCAACAAATGAAATTCGGTAGGGTAGGGGGAGATGTACTCATTGAGATCCAATTTTTAAAACACTCAGAAAAAGTATTTCCATTCCACACCCCCGAACAATTTTTGGATGTATAAGATTTTTCCTAGACAGTGTGCGCAAAGGGGCACTCCACAGATAGGTGAAACATAGACTCCTTACTATGTTTTCATAAAATACAAATACTCAGTCCGATGAAACCATGACGCTGTAAATTCTCCCAAGTGAGAATTTTATTCTCAACCACCAACCAAATGAATAGCTTAAGTTTTAAAGGGCAGTCCCAGGTCCATAGTGACTTCCACCATCCTCCAATCACATAGCTCATTTTCCTTTTTTCTATAGCCTCATAAATAATTTTTGATTGTAATATAACCAGAGGCATCACCACCCATCCATCTAAGCTCGTCCGGTCTCCTAACTAAATGGACACCATTGTATATGAGAGCACAATGAAAACTAGTCCATTCCAATGCTAAGTGCCCCTCTAACTCCAAATCATCACTTGTGAGCCAATTAGGACATAATAGACCTAGGAAAGGTGCACTACTAGCCTGGAAGAGATAAAACACTCCTTTCAAGTTAATAGCATGTATCAATTAATCTAACAAGATAGCCTTCTCTTCCATGCCCAAAATACGGTCCTTGCCCAACAGAATGGATTCTCCCAATCTCGGGCACCATGTTATCCAATGCAAAAGGATATGTAAAGATTTAAGTAAATACTTCCATGCTTGTGATCCTCTTACCCTTATCATTGAAACTGTTCTGAACCACCGGGCTACCGAGAGAGATGGAAGATATTTGTCTTTTATAATACGATGCCACAGACCATCCATCATCAAAACCCTCCAGAGAGTGTTTGTCACCATAGCACTGCTGAAACTGTTGAGATTACTCAGTCCCCATCCACCATACAATTTAGGACGAGCTAAGAGCTGCCAATTACAAAGGTGGATACTCTTCTTTTTCCTAGAACTGAACCATAGGAAATTAAACATTATTTGACGAATCTTAATAAATACCATGGGTGGTAAACTTTCCAAGGCTAACCAATACACCAGTTGACTTTCCAAGACAACTTTAATTAGCACAAGGTGGCCTCCAATGGATAGCCACTTGTTGCACCAGTGGCTTGTGCGCTTTTCATACTTATCAATGAGCCATTGCCAGTCCTCGAATTTGTACCTGTCCAATTTTAGAAAATAACCAAGATATGTAAAGCCATTAATAAGATCATGAAAATTAAATAGGAATGAAGCCTTTAAAGAGTCTAGAACAGGTTGTTGGATGCCAAAATGTAGAAAGGATGTTTTCTGAGCATTTATCATCAATCTGGAAACATATCATAAATTATTCAAGAGCCTTTTAATCTCCATCCATTCTAGAATTGAGGATTTGGTCATGATAAGTATATCATCGACAAAAAGAAGGTGAAGAATTTTGATGAGCCTTGACACGTTAATGCCTGTCAAGGTACCTTCTGCTTGAATTTTTTTTAATGCCAAACTCAATCCTTCCATAACAAGTATAAATAGCAAAGGTGACAGTGGACACCCCTGTATAATCTCTCTACCACTGTTGAAAAAATATGTTGGTTCACCATTAATTAAGATCGTGAAAGTGGCAGATATAACACATCCCATAATCCATTTTGTTGTTGGCAGGCCGAAGCCATAGTGACGAAGAATTAGCGTAAGATAATCCCAGCCTATGCAATTGTAAGACTTATTTAAATCAATATTCAGAATTAATGCTTGTAATTTATTTTCACAAATACTATGGAGAAACTCCTACACAGTCCCAATTGCATCAATTATTTCCCTCCCTTTTAAAAAACCAAATTTCTCCTCTGATAAAGCACGAGACAATATAGGTCTAATTCTCTTGGAAATGATCTTAGAAATAATATTATAGCATAAGTTACACAGAG
>ML785871.1:365842-394373 GCA_009831015.1 Picea engelmannii
TATATATATATATATATATATATATATATATAAACATAAATTGTAACTTAATGAATACTATGGATCTAATAAGCTATATGATTTCTAAATATCACAGAATAAAAGTGATCGATATTAGATTTCACGGTTAAAACTGGCTTCAATCTTTGCACTTATGTTTCCATTGCTCAAATATGCATATATCTAAATCACAAACTCCTAATCTTGTAAAATATTTACAAATTACAAGAATGATAATAGCATATGTTTTTGCAATCATTGCACAAATTGTAATTTGAAAAAAACAATAATTTCATATCTAAACTTAATGTGGAAATCGATTAGAAAACTTCATTAAATGAATTAGAAAAAAATATAAAATTTACTTACAAGTTAATTATGTAATCATAATTAATGTATTAGCTATAATTAATGTATGATTTCTTCAGTGACCAACTTTTAAGTCTTTTGGGTACTTCCACAATAAAGGGACGACAATATTGTAAGAGTCTAGAGAAGATTCTCAAACCATTCCCTTATACCTTAGATTCAGTGAACAATCTACAATTATTTGCGAGAAAGGAACATTCCATTCTACACAAATTTAAGAGACTAACAATTACGGAGATAAATAGAAGTACTTTAACCTCGAAATGAAAAAACAAAATGTCAACATCACCATTTACTAGTATAACAGCCCCCCAATCCATATGCTAGATTTACATATAAAAATATATATAATTTGAATAAAATAGCACCCAAAGGTTTGTGAGTGTGGCAAAAGACTCCAAAGGGAATGTTTATAGATTATAAAAGAAAATCCTAAAAGTAAAAAAAAAAAGTGTCGGAGTACAAGTTTTGATGGCAAACAAAAATGGAAAAATTAGGAGAGTAAAGCACAAAGTATGGACGAAGTGAAAAGTCCAAGCCTAGGAAGAGAGCACATTCACCAACATCAACCTGACATGGGAATTCTTCATGATGCGGGTGGGGACGGTTACAATGGTTGAATTTATTTTGGAGACCATCAAAAGTTGATAGTGTGTGTTGGGTTATGAGTTATGGGTGTGTTTTAGGTTATCCTATGCCACGTTAGAAATCAATACCTTGGTAGGATACAAGAGATAACCATGTTGAGCTTGGGCTATAGACATTCTTTCTTAAACTCTAGAAGACGTTACAATGGTCTCATAAAACATAAAGAAAAAGTAAAAAGATTCACTAATATTAACTTGAATCACCCCATTATAAGGTTGTTACTATGAGGAGTTCCAACAAGTGATTCAACCAAGGGTGAGGTTGCTATGTATTGGTATTCATGATCATTTATCAGGCAAAGGAAATCCATAATCCAATTTTGTGTGGGATAGTGGAAAAATAAGTGATAGGAATGAGCAACAAAAAATTGGCAAGGATTAATACAAGAGCGAGCTTTAGACTCTTTTTCAGGTCACGCATCCCCTCCATAATAACCAACCTTTATGACATATCGCCACCCCACTTACATGGCAGTAAGCCCAAATTATTGGCATTCTCTTATGCGTTTCATGCTTTATTGACTCCTCCTCACATGCATGAAGATGTATATCAATCCAAACACTTTGAACACTTGATCTCATTAAGATCTATTGCCAAGTTTTTTTGTTTTTCACCTTCCTCATTTGAGTCCCCTATAGAATTTAAAAGGAAAGCTCGTAGATAGACGTATAGAAATGCACTCTAGTATTTCAATGTCTCTTCTTCACTTGTGGACAATAGCTAACTGTTGAAGAAAGTCTTGGACTCATTCACAATCAAGCAAACTGACAAGGTTTTCAAAGGTAAGGAAGAAGCCTCTCGACCCTCCCTTTGATTCATTCATTTCATTTTTATATTATGTCTTGTTTTATCTCATTAGGGATTGTATAGTGATGCACTCCAAGGATGCCCAGAAGTCACTATATAGAGCGAGGGTGGAGAAGATAGGAATTGTTGGTTAGGTAAATCATGTGAGACTCCTTGTGTGGTGGTATTACCGAATGAAGGAGTCTCTCAAATGTCATCGTCAATTCCATGGCATAAAGAAAATGGTAAATGCAGGACAAACTCCCAACACAAGGGTTTAATGGAAGAAATGTCAAGTTAGAGCCACGACATCACGATGTTGTTGCTCTCCTAGGCTCCCATCCATTAATGATTCATTAATTATTCATGGTGTGTGGTGATTTGTGACCTAAATATTCCAATGAGATACAATGTTACCTAAATATTCCACTTATTGAGCTAGGACACGACCTGTAGACTATAGTTATCATTTAGGGCAATAGTTTGGCATTACAATCCTTGCATTTATTATTTAGGCCAATGTTTTTGCATTAGAAGCTCCTAGAAAATCCCAACCTGCTCAAAGTCTATAACTAAGCACACTCTATAACTATTACTCATACAATACAATTATTGTCTTATTGATTAAATATCATGATGACTTGGAGAAGGAAGTGGGTGCCTTTAACTACTACTCTCTTTACTCCATGCTTTCTGTAACGTCCCCGACCATCAACCCCACGGCCAGGAAAACGCTAATGCGCAGAAACAACATTTCCATACTTATATATGTAACATGCATTAAGTCATATTACACACATTTAACTAAACAATACCGAGTAATCACAGAATTACAGCGAACATGCAGAAATAATGGGATTGACAATAATTCATGATTACAGCGGAATACATGATAATATTGCAAGAATCGCAGACATGCATATTTAATTGAGATTATACACATGCATATACTTACCTTTGAAACTGTAGTGGCTCCACCAACCACACGCATAACTTCCACGAACCTCCCAGCCTTAGACCCCGCTGCTCATCACTCTCAACAGTGGATCACCCCCGAGCTGGGACCAAGCTTCACCTAAGGCAAGGGAATCCTAGACTAGGCCGAGGTTACAAGAAAACTGCATAGAATAACCGAAAGGATTCTTCCCAGGATGCCTTCTTACGCCCACTACTCACGGACTCTCATTCCCCACATGATTGTTCCGCCCGGGAGTATACACCTTCACAAGCACAGTCCATCAGTGCTTCACCTCCCTCTCTGGATCTCGACAAAAGGCCAGATCAAAAAGTCTTAGAGATCAGTAGCTGGTGCTGGACTCTCTCTGGGAGAAAACCCATTCCCAGCAGACTCTTCACCTGGAAAGAGTTGCACATAGGCCTGACAACTTGCCTCTTCGACCACAGGCCTAAAAACCCGACTCTTCCACCAGTTTCCACTTCAATTCCCGCAAGTTTAGGATGACAGCCACGAAAACAACTTGGGTTAACTCGCAGGTAATAGAAGCAATGGGAAAATGTAGTGTGGAAACAGGAAATGATTGTAGGCCACTCAAACACATCACGGCTCAGGTAACACCCGTTTGCAAGATGTGTGACTAGCAATTTACATAGGGGTCGAGCACAGACTCAACCGGTTTGGGCAGAGGTGTATTGGCTTCCCAAGGAACACCATTGCTTCATTCTCAGGGTGCGCGTGAGGCATACAGAACTCAGACGCAAAAGATGACGAAATGAGGAGCGAACCCCCTCCATGGTTGAATTCTGCAGTTTTTAACTGCATGTGCCTGGGTCGACACATGTCTCCCATGAAGCTGCATGCACTCCATCAGCATGCGTTCCTCTCTAGGAACTTAGGAAAAAACATATATTTCCCCTCAGATGTTTGGTGACTCCCTATTCTTCTCGAGTCACCCTCCTTTTCTAATTTCTTTTTGATCCTATCCAGGCTCCTTAGCATCTTCAAGTTGAATTCTCCCTACTAATCCTTAGCTTTCATGAGCTTTCGGCTATGAGCTCGGTGATTCTGGGCATCCCTCTGTAATGTTTCAATGATTTCCATCATATTCCCTTCCTTATTCATCTCTTTTTCATTCCCATTGGAGCTCGATCCTTCGACTCCCAAGTTGACATCCATTCCTTTTCTTTCATTCTCTGAACTGGAGGCAATCCACACCTCTTCCATTCTCTGCTCTCAACGACAACCCTATTCGGTTCTGGAACTTGCTAAACTTCTGCAAACACACGTGCAGACAACAAGGATTTGTCAAGTCACCATTCCTTAACAAATTCCAAACATTCAAAACCATTCAGATTTAAGAAAACATTCAGTTTTCCATGAATTTTCCAAGCTCTGCTCGGCTCCATAGGAAACTCAGGCCATAGCCCTTTTCCTCTTAGTTCCCAATTAATATTAATTGTAAAATTTTAATATCCCAAAGGACGGGCCCTGTTGTAATCATGTTTATGAATTGTAAATCATGTTTTATAGGCTGGTGAGCCAAGTTAATAGAAGTTGGTAAGGCTTATGAGTTTATTAGGCCGAAGAGCCTAAGTGTTAAGGCCAAGAGCCTATTTTTGTATATGTAATTATGCAAAACATTAATAAAAATATGAACATTGTTGTGTGCAGACCAACCATGATGAATGAGTGATGGGGGAATAAGCTTCCACAGAGTGAGTAAGGGATTGGGGGCTGGAAGGTTGGAAAGAGAGGCTAAGTGTTGAGCCTAGGGGCTTAAGTCCTTGGGAATAATATTTTAATATTATTCCAAAATCCATTTGAAATATATGTTTTGTCCCAAGTTCTCGGAGAGGAACGCATGTTGATGGAGCGCATGCAACTTCATGGGCGACATGGATCGACCCAGGAACTTGCAATTAAAAAATGCATAAGTTAGTCGTGGAGGGGGTTTGCTCCTCATTCTGTCATCTTTTGTGTCTGAGTTTTGTATGCCTCACATGCGCCCTAAGAACAGAGCGGTGGTGTTCCTTGGGAAGCCAATACACCTCTGCCCGAACCAGTTGAGTCTATGCTCGACCCTGCGTGAATTGCTAGTCAGGCATCCTGCAAATGGGTGTTACCTAAGCTGTGATGTGTTTGAGTGGCCTCAAGTAGTTTCTTGTTTCCACACTCCATTTCCCTATTGCTACTATTACCTGTGAGTTAACCCAAGCCGTTGTCGTGGCTGCCATCCTGAACATGCGGGAATTGAAGTGGAAACTGGTGGAAGAGTCAGGTTGTTAGGCCCGTGTTCGAAGAAGCAGGTTGTCAGGCATGTGAGCAACTCTTTCCAGGTGAAGGAGTCTGTTGGGAAGGGGTTTTCTCCCAAAAAGAGTCCAGCACCAGATACGGAGCTCTAAGACTTCCTGATCCGGCCTATTGTTGAGACCCAGTGTTGAAAGCTCCTTATAGAATGAACGCAGTAGAGATGAAAGAACTTAAGTTGCAGCTTGAAGAGATTATGAGGAAGGGGTACATATGCCCAAGCGTGTCACCTTGGGATGCCCCGATCCTGTTCGTGAAGAAGAAGGACGAAACGTTGAGGCTTTGTCTTGATTTCAGACAGTTAAACAAAGTAACTGTTAAGAACAAGTACCCTCTGTCGAGGATTAATGACCTCTTCTATCAGTTGAAGGATGCAAAGATATTTTCGAAGATAGATCTTAGATCGGGATATCACCAGGTAAGAATAAGGGATGAATATATCAGTAAGACCTCCTTTAGAACAAGGTACAACCACTATGAATTCACCGTGGTGCTGTTTGGACTGTCGAACTCACTTGTTGTTTTTATGTGCTTGATGAATGGTGTATTCAGGGACTATCTAGACAAGTTTGTCATATTCTTCTTGGATGATATTCTGGTGTATTCCAAGTCAGAAGAAGAGCATGAACAACACTTAAGGATGGTGCCACAAATGATAAGAGAGCACCAGTTGTATGCCAAGTTGAGCAAATGCTCATTTTATAGGGAACAAATCCATTACTTGGGGCATATTATTTTAGAAGAAGGGATCATCGTGGATCCTGAGAAGGTTGAGGCCATCAGAGAATGGTCAGCGCCAAGGAATGTGGCGGAAGTTAGATCATTTATGGGTCTAGAGGGCTATTACAGAAGGTTTGTCACATGGTTCTCAAAGATAGCCTACCCTATCACTTCTTTGCAAAGGAAGGAGAAGAAGTTTTTGTGGACCGAAGATTGTGAGAGAAGCTTCCAACAATTGAAGTAACTGTTAACCAGTGACCCAATCCTGAGGATCATAGACCCAAATGAATATTTTGTGGTATGCACCGATGCATGTAAAGAAGGACTGGGAGGAGTCATCAGTCAGAATGGATTCGTAATTTTTTATGAATCCAGAAAGTTGAAAGAGCACGAAAGGAACTACTCAACTCATGATTTGGAGTTGGAAGCAATAGTTCACGCGCTAAAGAAATGGAGGCATTACCTCATGGGGAGGAGATTTGAATTGAGAACAGACCACAATGGTCTGAAATACTTGTTTGACCAGCCCACCCTAAACGCTAGGCAGAGTAGGTGGATGGATTTTCTGTGCGAATACGAATTTGATATCAAGCATATCAAAGGGAAGGAAAACAATTGTAATATCCCCAAGGACGAGCCATGTTGTAATCATGTTTATGAATCGTAAATCATGTTTTATAGGCTGGTGAGCCAAGTTAATATAAGTTGGTAAGGCTTATGATTTTATTAGGCCAGAGATCCTAAGTGTTAAGGCAAGGAGTTTTTTTTTGTATATGTAATTATGCAAGAACATTAATACAAATATGAACATCATTGCATATAGACCGACCACGATGAATGAGTGATGGGGGACTAAGCTTCCACAGAGTGGGTAAGGGATTGGGGGCTGGAAGGTTGGAAAGAGAGGCTAAGTGTTGAGCCTAGGGGATAAGCCTAGGGGCTTAATTCTTCAAGAATAATATTTTAATATTATTCCAAAAGCCATGTGAAATATATGTTTTGTCCTAAGTTCCTGGAGAGGAACGCATGCTGATGGAGCACATGTAGCTTCATGGGTGACATGTGTTGACCCAAGCACATGCAGTTAAAAACTGCAAAAGTCAGCGATGGAAAGGGTTCTCTCCTCATTCCGTCATCTTTTGTGTTTGATTTTTGTATGCCTCACGTGCATCCTGAGAACGAAGCGGTGGTGTTCCTTGGGAAGTCAATACACCTCTGCCCGAACCGGTTGAGTCTGTGCTTGACCCCTGCGTGAATTATTGGTCATGCATCCTGCAAACGGGTGTTACCTGAGCCGTGATGTATTTGAGTGGCCTGCATCCATTTCTTGTTTCTACACTCCATTTTCCTATTGCTTCTATTACCTGTGAGTTAACCCAAGTTGTTTTTGTGGTTGTCATCCTGAACTTGCGGGAATTGAAGTGGAAACTGGTAGAAGAGTTGGGTTGTTAGGCCCGTGGTTGAAGAGGCAGGCTGTTAGGCATGTGAGCAAATTTTTCCAGGTGAGGGAGTTTGTTGGGAAGGGTTTTTCTCCCAGAGAGAGTCCAACACCAACTACGGATCTCTGAGATTTCCTGATTCAACATGTTGTTGAGACCCAGATAGGGAGGTGAAGCATTGATGGACTGTGCTTTTGAAGGTGTATACTCCCAGGCAGAACATGAATGTGGGGAATGAGAGTACGTGAGTAGTGGGCGTAAGAACGCATCCTGGGAATAATCCTTCCGGTTATTCTGTGTAGTTTTCCTGTAACCTCATCCTAGTCTAGGATTACCTTGCCTTGGGTGGAGCTTGGTCCCAACTCGGGGGTGACCCACTGCTGAGAGTGATGAGCACCGTGGTATAAGGCTAGGAGGTTCGTGGAAGGTATGTACATGGTTGGTGGAGCCACTACAGTTTAAAATATAAGTATATGCATGTGCGTGATTCTTGCACCACTGTAATCATGAATTACTGTTAATCCCATTATTTCTACATGTTAGCCGTAATTCTGTGATTACTCTGTATTGTTTAATTAAATGTGTGTAATATGACTTAACACATTTTATATATATATAAGTATGAGAATGTTGTTTCCACGCAGTAGCGTTTGCCCGACCATGGGGTTGATGGCTAAGGACATTACAGTATGCTATCAGAGCCATAGTTTCCATGCTGAGCCTGGATGGGATGGATAAGTGGTCTTTGGACCCAAGGTATCGAGTGAAATTGTGTTGGAGGAACCAATTTCAAACCTTAGAGCATTCCTGAGCGCCAAGGAGTTACTTGGTTGTGTTAAGAATCTCAGGAGGAGTAGCGGTAGAATAAAACTGCAGAGGGGAAGTGAGGAGAGGTGAACACCTCCAAAACCCAAAACCCCGAAAACTCGAGGAGATATACACCGTAGATCTAGGAAAATATCTTGACTGTTGGATCAAGCAATTTAGCCGATTTTAATTTCGGGAGTTCGAATGTCAAGAGAAATGGGATGTTTTGACGCACCACCTCCCGAAGCCCGAAATCGCGAAATCCCTAAGAGCCGAAGTAGTGAGTCGGGTCGACGTCACTTGGATGGATGCAAACACATGGGAGATGTTCCACATACCAGTGGATCCCGAAGGAAAGTAGATGCAGTGGGGTCGGATGACTTCACCTGAGGTAGCGTGGACCTTCTTAAGCGCACCACATGTCACCACCTTAGTACTATGTGGGCCCGAGAGGTAAAGTAGATCAGAATTTCAGATGTCGGGAGTTGGAGAGGGAAACAAGTGTGGGAGCCTACAATTCTGAAACCCCGAAATCCCAAAATTCTGAAGTCCCGAAAACTTAGAAGAAGGAAATACCACAATGGATTTCAGCCATTGGACGATGGGTAAACATGGACCGTTGATCCACCTGACTTCGTGAGTTTGGTAATCGGAACTTCAGGAGATAGTTTTGTGTGCCTTGAAACTTTTTGAAGGCCGAAAATATGGGTAGCACCTTGAGACCTAGTGTTGGGTCACACCTTGGTCGCATGGGTTGGTAACTAAGAGGAGAATGGCTATGGCCTAAGTTTCCTATGGAGCCAAGCAGAGCTTGGAAAATTCATGGAAAAATAAACGTTTTATTAAATCTGAATGGCTTTGAATGTGTGGAATTTGTTAAGAAATGACGACTTGACAAATCCCTGTTTTCTGCACGTGTGTTTGCATAAGTTTAGCAAGTGACATAACCGAATAGGTTTGTCATTGAGAGAAAAGAATGGAAGAGGTGTGGATTGCCTCCAGTTCATAGAATGAAAGAAAAGGAATGGATGTCAACTTGGGAGTCGAAGGATCGAGCTCCAATGGGAATGAAAAAGAGATGGATAAGGAAGGGCATATGATGAAAATAATTGAAAGATTACAGAGGGATTCCTAGACTCACCAAGATGATAGCCGAAAGCTCATGAAAGCCAAGGATCAACAAGGAGAATTCAACTTGAAGATGCTAAGGAGCTTGGATAGGATCGAAAAGAAATTAGAAAAGGAGGGTGGCTCGAGCAGAACAGGGAGTGACCAAACTTCTGAGGGGAGAAGATCAAGGAGTGTTGGTAGACACCAACATCACTCCCAAATTCGCTCCAAGAGAAGGGCACACAGTATTTCAAGCCCATCTCCTACCAGAAAGCATAAAAGATCTGGAGTGGATGAATTGAAAGGAGAGATGAACAAGATTAAGCCTCCTACGTTTGATGGAGAACATAAGAAGGAGGAAGATGCCAAAACATGGTTGCTTGGCATGAGGAAATATTTCCAACTGCATAATTATTCCTCTCATGTAGAAGGAAGAATTGTGATGTATCAGTTGAAAGGAAAAGCATCCATGTGGTGGGATCAGCTTGTGCAGGTGCAGCACATCAGAGAGAAAGATATCACTTGGAAATAATTCAAGAGGTATTTCGAGAGGAAATACCTGACTAAAATATACTATGATAGAAATATGAAGGAGTTCTTCGAACTCAAGTTGGGAAATATGACCATTGATGAATACGAACGAAGGTTTTTGGAGTTACTGAAGTATGTTCCATTCATCAAAGATGAGGTTGTCAAGATTCAAAGGTATCTAAGTGGACTGCCACCTTCCATTGGTGACAAGATTCAGTATGATGATCCTAAGACTATGGAAGAAACGATAAGAAGAGAGAAATGATTATATGAATAGAAAAGATAAAAGCCTACCTTTCAGAAGGCTTGGGACGACCGGAGGAAGTTCACGAAAGAGCAAAGGCAGAAGGGAAACAAACCTCCCTTTTTAGAAATAGTCCTCAAGGACAGCCATCGTTTAGAAAGCCGAGAATGGATGAAGTGGGGGAACAAAGGCCAAGACAGATGCCCATTCAGTGTTGGGGCTGTAAAGAGAACCACAAGTACAGAGATTGTCCCCATAAAAATGGGAAAGCGAGAGATGTCCATAATGTTCAACAAGATGAAATAGTGGAGGACATGGGCAGTAGAATGCCAAGGATCTATGAGGCCTTGGACAACAAGAAATTTGAATTTCAATCGCACATGATTGAAGTAGAAGGTATGATTAGCAACCATGCCTTTACCATTTTAATTGATTCAGGGGCTAGCCATAGTTATATATATCCTAGAGTGGTGGAAAGTTTTCATTTATCAAAAAACAAACATGAAAAGTCTTGGTTAGTGCAGTTGGCTACAAAAACCAAGAGGAAAGTCCTTGAGTTGGTTAAGTCTTGTCCTATGGACATGAAGGGATTGAGCACGAAGGCTTAATTGAATATTATGCCTTTAGGCTCTTATGAATATTTAATTGGGATGGATTGGTTGGACCAGTACCATGCCCTCCTAAACTATCATAACAAGGCATTTACTTGCCTGGATGAGGAGGGGAATCGGAAAACAGTCCAAGGAATTCCCAAAGTTCTTGTTGTCAACGAAATTTCAACATTACAACTGAAGAAATGCTACAGGAAAGGTTGTCAGTTGTTTGCAGCCCATATGGAGGAAGAATATAAGGATGAGGTCTCAAATATTGGAGACCATGCGGTACTAAAAGAGTTTGAAGATGTATTTCAGGAGGTACTCGGACTACCTCCGAAGAGAGATATTGATTTCTCTATAAATTTGATGCCTGGACCAACTCCAGTGTCGAAAAATCCTTATAGAATGAGCACAACAGAGCTGAAAGAACTTCAGTTGCAGCTTGAAGAGCTTCTAAGGAAGGGGTACATACGCCCAATCTTTTCACCTTGGGGTGCCCTAGCCTTGTTTGTGAAGAAGAAGGATAGAATGTTGAGGTTGTTGATTCCAGACAGTTAAACAAAGTAATTGTTAAGAACAAGTACCCTCTATCGAGGATTAATGACCTCTTCGATCAGTTGAAGGATGCGAATATATTTTCAAAGATAGATCTCAGATCGGGATATCACCAGGTAAGAATAAGAGATGAAGATATCAGTAAGACTACTTTCAGAACAAGGTACGGCCACTATGAATTCACCGTGGTTCCGTTTGGACTGTCAAACGCACCTGTTGTTTTTATGTGCTTGATGAATGGTGTATTCAGGGACTATCTAGGCAAGTTTGTCATAGTATTCCTAGATGACATTCTGGTGTATTCAAAGTCAAAATAAGAGCATGAACAACACCTGAGGATGGTGTTTCAAGTGCTAAGAGAGCACCAGTTGTATGCCAAGTTGAGCAAATGTTCATTTTATCAGAAAAAGATCCATTACTTGGGGCATATTATTTCAGAAGAAGGGATCATTGTGGATCCTAAGAAGGTTGAGTCCATCAAAGAATGGTCAGCGCCAAGGAATGTGGCAGAAGTTAGATCCTTTATGGGTATAGCAGGCTATTACAGAAGGTTTATCGCAAGGTTCTCAAAGATATCCTACCCTATCACTTATTTGCAAAGGAAGGAGAAGAAGTTTCTTTGGACCGAGGATTGTGAGAGAAGCTTCCAATAATTGAAGCAACTATTAACCAATGCTCCAATCCTGAGAATCACAGACCCAAATGAAGATTTTGTGGTATGCACTGATGCATGCAAAGAAGGACTGGGAGGAGTCCTCAGTCAGAATGGATTCGTAATTTTTTATGAATCCAGAAAGTTGAAAAAACATGAAAGGAACTTCACAACTCATGATTTGGAGTTGGCACCAATAGTTCATGCGCTAAATAAATGGAGGCATTACCTCATGGGGGGGATATTTGAATTGAGAACAGACCACAACGATCTGAAATACTTGTTTGACCAGCCCACCCTAAACACTAGGCAAAGTAGGTGGATGGAGTTTCTGTGTGAATACGACTTTGATATCAAGCATATCAAAGGGAAGGAAAACAAGGTGGCTAATGCACTCAGTAGAAAGGTGCACAACTTACATGCTACAACCATTAGCATGCACCAAACTGATATAAAGGGAAGAATTTTGGAGTTTGCAAATGTAGATTTGTAGCACAGGGAGCTGGTAGCAAAGCTACAACAAGGTAAGATGCCACAGAAAGTGGATATTTATAAACTAGGGGCTGATGGAATAATTATGTACAAGAACATAATTTACGTACCTAATGTCCAGGACTTGAAACGTATGATTTTGCATGAAATGCATAATGTCCCTTATGCAGGGCACCCTGGATATCAGAAAACTGTGGCAGTAGTCAAGAGGCATTATTTATGGCCATGTATGAAGAAAGAGATTGCAGAATACATCGCCAGATGTATGGAATGCCAAAAGGTTAAAGCTAAGCACAGACAGCCAGCAGGGTTGCTGCAACCTTTACCCATTCCTGAGTGGAAGTGGGAAGTGGTGACAATGGATTTCATCACGGGATTGCCGAGAACAAGCAAGCAACATGATTCCATTATGGTGGTGGTGGGAAAGCTTACAAAAGCTTCCCATTTCAATCTGTTAAAGACCACTCATAAGGCAATAGATGTTGCTGATATTTTTATGAAGGAAGTTGCATGATTGCACGGAATTCCCAAGACAATTGTGTCTGACAAAGACCCAAAATTTACCTCAAATTTATGGAAGGGGTTATTCAAGGGATTCAAAACGAATCTGCATTTCAGTATAGCCTACCATCCTGAGTCGGATGGGAAGATAGAGTGGGTGAATAGAGTGATAGAAGACATACTAAGAATGTATGTGATGAAAAAACCATCGAAATGGGAAGACTACCTACACTTGGTAGAATTCACCTACAATAATGGGTATCAAGCATTGTTGAAGATGAGCCCATTTGAAGCACTTTATGTCAGAAAGTGCAATACTCTAGTAAGATGGAATAATCCAACTGACAGAGCAGTTGTTGGGCCAGAGTTGCTCAAGGAAATGGAAGAGAAAATGCTAAAAATTAAGCAGAATTTGAAAGCTGCCCAAGACAGCCAGAAAAGTTATGCTGATAAAAATAGAACCCACAGGGAGTTTAAAGTGGGTGACCATGTTTTCCTGAAAGTAAAAGCTAACAGAAGTTCCCTGAAGCTGGGAAACTGTGTCAAGTTGGCAGCCAGATTCTGTGGGCCATTTGAAATCCTAGAAAGGATTGGGCCAGTTGCATATATGTTTGCATTACCTGCATCCATGACTGTGCATAATGTGTTTCATGTTTCATTGCTTAAGAGATATATATCTTCTGCTAGTCATGTTATCGATTGGAATGTGATTCAGGTGGAGCAAGAAGGTGTCCTGCAAGTGCATCCTGTGCGCATATTGGACAGGAAAATAAAACAACTCCATAATCGAGCTATAGGGCTTGTAAAGGTCCAGTGGACCTGGTACGGTCCTGAGGACGTGACATGGGAGCATGAGGATGTTATGTGAGAAGAATACCCGCATCTTTTTGAAGATTTTCGAAATGTTGTTGATACTGTGTGAAAGTTTCACTGAGGATAGTGCAAAAATAAGGGGAGGGGATTGTAATATCCCCAAGGACGAGCCTTGTTGTAATCATGTTTATGAATTGTAAATCATGTTTTATAGGCTGGTGAGCCAAGTTAATATAAGTTGGTAAGGCTTATGATTTTATTAGGCCGGAGAGCCTAAGTGTTAAGGCCAGGAGCCTATTTTTGTATATGTAATTATGCAGAACATTAATAAAAATATGAACACCGCTGCGTGCAGACCGACCATGATGAATGAGTGATCGGGGACTAAGCTGCCATAGAGTGGGTAAGGGATTGGGGGATGGAAGGTTGGAAAGAGAGGATAAGTGTTGAGCCTAGGGGCTTAAGTCCTTGGGAATAATATTTTAATATTATTCCAAAAGCCATGTGAAATATATGTTTTGTCCTAAGTTCCTGGAGAGGAACACATGCTGATGTAGCACATGTAGATTCATGGGCGACATGTGTCGACCCATGCACATGCATTTAAAAACTGCAGAAGTCAACCATGGAGGGGGTTCGCTCCTCATTCCTTCATATTTTTTGTATGAGTTCTGTATGCCTCACGCGCACCCTGAGAATGAAGTGGTGGTGTTCCTTGGGAAGCCAATACACCTCTTCCTGAATCGGTTGAATCTATGCTCGACCCCTGCATGAATTGTTGGTCACACATCCTGCAAACGGGTGTTACCTGAGCCGTGATGTGTTTGAGTGGCGTGCAGATGTTTCATGTTTCAACACTCCATTTTCCTGTTGTTGCTATTACCTTTGAGTTAAACCAAGTTGTCTTCATGGATTTCATCTTGAACTTGCGGGAATTGAAGTGGAAACTGGTGGAAGAGTCAGGTTGTTAGGCCCGTGGTCGAAGAGGCAGGCTGTCAGGCTTGTGAGCAACTCTTTCTAGGTGAAGGAGTCTATTGGGAAGGGGTTTTCTCCTAGAGAGAGTCCATCACCAGCTACGGAGATTTGAGACTTCCTGATTCGGGCTATTGTCGAGACCCAGAGAGGGAGGTGAAACACTGATGGATTGTTCTTGTGAATGTGTATACTCCCGGGCAGAACAGGCATGTGGGGAATGAGAGTCTGTGAGTAGTGGGCATAAGAAGGCATCATGGGAAGAATCCTTCTGATTATTCTGTGCATTTTTCCTATAACCTCAGCCTAGTTTAGGATTCCCTTGCCTTGGGTGGAGCTTAGTCCCAGCTCGGGGGTGACCCACTGCTAAGAGTGATGAGCAACGGGGTCTAAGGCTGGGAGGTTCATGGAAGGTCTAGAAGTGGTTGGTGGAGCCACTACAGTTTCAAAGATAATTATATGCATGTGTATAATCTCAATTAAATATGCATGTCTGTGATTCTTGCAATATTATCATGTATTTCGTTGTAATCATGAATTATTGTTAATCCCATTATTTCTGCATGTTAGCTCTAATTCTGTGATTACTCTATATTGTTTAGTTAAATGTGTGTAATATGACTTAATGCATGTTATATATATAAGTATGAGAATGTTGTTTCCATGCAGTAGCGTTTTCCCGACTATGGGGTTGATGGTCGGGGCGTTACACTTTCATTTAGGAAAGTGTGGTATTAGAGCCTTTCCATTTATGGTGAGGAGATACATGTTTTTTTTTGTTTGCTAGCATGTCCGTGACTTGCGGAACTAGCCTTTGTCTAAGAAACCACAACCTAGGGGCATCTAAGCCGTCAAAATCACCTGGGGATCACACCCGGCTTGGGCCACCCCAATCTTTGGATGGTTGGATTTTTATCAGTATCTCCTCTCGACTACAGTGGGTTTGAATCTGGATCGCCCTACAAACAAAACCCTTCGAAACCAATCATGCTAGCAAAATTTGATGGTGAGGAGATACATGTTTTTATTATAGTTTTTTCTATTATTTTTTCTCTAACACTATCAAAAAACCATAAAAAAATAGTCAAATCGATAATAATATATAATATTTTTTTTAATAAAAAATTAATTAATTTTTTAACAAAATTTTAACCTAAAAAATTATGTTTTAATTAAAATTTAATTAAAATAAAATTGATTTTACTACAAACTGATTACTATATTGATTGGGGAATACTAAAGAACCAAATTGTTATACCATTCATCAATATAATAATAATAACAATAATAATAATCTATTTTTGAGGCCACGATCACCAAACCTGATCCAAAAACGAAGGTATTACTGATAAATTGCAAGTTAGTTTAATGTACTTTTTGCATTGGATCATTAAGAATGCGAAATACATAAACTTGTTATCTTGTTTGCGGAATATCAAATGTGACTTTTACTTGATGCTTATTAATGAATAAAGAGATCAACCATTAATATCCATGCTGCAAATGAAGAGAATAGAACAGAAAAAGAGAAAGAGAAAAAGAGACAAGAGGTTGATAACGGAGTTCACCAATCGTTGGCTGTCTCCGGGCCCGCTTCCAAGTGGAGGAACTCTTTATTGCTCTTTAAAATGCTCAAAGTTCTCTTAAAATTCTCTTTGTTGTTACATTACATGCTTCATGTTTGCTGTGCAAGACCTCCTTGCTCATATTCATGCATGCACCATTAAAATCCTCTCAACAACATGAGAAAAACGCCTCTCAAAACATGAGAAAAGGCCAAAATTTACAAACTGCTCCTTCAAAACCTTGCATCAAAAAGTCTCCTCAAGATTTCAAAGAGCCTAGTTTATATAGATTTTGAGGCTCAGATGAGGAATCCCAAATTCCCTCAATATCTGGCCTCTTTTTGGGATCAAATCCTCCTTCAAATGGCCTTAATATCCACAAAAATCCATTTTTTGGACTAAATATCAGTCAAAAATCCCCAAAAATCATTAGTATATGGTTTAAAAACCACTTTCCATCAATATATGGGCTAAGCCCCCAATGGAAAGGCGCGTGCCCCCAAACAGGGTCACATAACACCATAAAACCATGAGCTGGGGCTTAGCCCCAGCCCTTTTTCGCCCACATAACAATACATTACAATTTAAATAAATTACAATGCATTTCATTTAACAAGTAACATGGTGGGCACGTTGGTGTTGGGCCATTTCTCAAGGCACTTGGGCTTGGTGGTGGTCGTGGGTTCAAAACCCATGAACCCCAAAACATTTTTAAACTTGCCACACGTTTTTTGACTGGGTTCCACATGGTTTCCCATGCCTAGGCCACGTGGCACCTCAACATTTGACCAAACTTTGCCACGTGTCCAACTCTGATTGGATCTGCCATCCACATATGCCCCAGTCAACTTTTGCCATTTGTCACACTGCAATTGGTCCAAGTCTGCATCATGAGGTGTCATTGGTGATGTCATGTTGTTGTCATCCTGACGTCAGAATTGACTTTTTGCCAGTCCTTTGACTTTTTAGTTGTTTGAGAAAACGGTCAGAGTACGATAACTCTCGCATAAAATGTCTATTTGAGAAAGTAAATATACTGTCGGAATCAACGCGACGAGCCGGTCACAATGGAATTGGTTTCATCCAATTATGAGAACTTTGATTTTTAAGCATTTTATGAGCCCGGGGAGCCTCCTGGATCATTCCTCCCCACTTTGGAATCTTTTGGACCACCAAAAGTCTGCTTTTACTCAAGTAAGAAGTGAGGGTACTACCTCCCCACTTTGTCCTGTATCATCCATCCTCTCTGCTGGGATAATGATCACTTGACTAATCACAACAAACATGAAAACTGAGATAGCATTGTTTATCAAAGTAATCATTTCATTTATCGCACAATCATCTATATCCTTTGTCGCACTTTGCAACCATACATCACTGAACATCAACAAACTAATCAACAATACTGAGTATGCAAATGAAAATGACAAAACATGCTTCCCCTTTTGAACAAGAACAGTAATAAAATTATGCAGCCGAACCTCATGCTGTAACCCTAGTGACACTTCATGACTGTTAGAAACATACTGAACCATCTCATGTTTAGTATCACAAACTTCATGTTTTGTTACAAACATAAGTGTTAAACTTTTGCTTGCATTTACCATTCTTTTTAACTGCCTTGTAGCTGCAAAAGACCTGTCAGTTTTCATGCGATGAGCACGAACAATGTACTCTTTCCCATCTTTCTTGAAGCAATATTTATTCTCCTCCCTGTAGAATATAGCTTTCCTATCATAAAGTTATGGGCTTCCCAGTACAATTCTACATATGTCCAGTGGCACGATATTAAGCTCTACTTCATCAACATAGTTAGAAGTGATTGCAAACTTGATTTTACATTGCTTGGTTACTTGTAAATTGTTATAACCACATATCCATCCCACTGGATATGGTTTAGGATGTGACTTAGTTTCAAGTCCCAAGTTATTTACAACATATTCACTGATTAGATTGGCTTGTGATCCACTGTCTACAAGAGTATCAACTTTAACATTATGTGTTATAACCCTTATGTGGAAAAGTTCATTCCTTTTACACTCATCATTTACATCAACTGAACTAGAAGAGCTAGAACTTGCAACAAAATTTATACCTCGGATTCCCATAGCTACAACCTGTGTCTCATCACTGGAATCTGATCCAAGATCCACTTGAACTGTCACAACTGTGGTATTCTTCCTTCTTTGGTTGGCATACTTCTTTGGCTTCATTTTAGGATGTAAGGTCCAACAATGATCTTCATCATGACCTACCTTCTTGCAATGTTCGCAAGTAGGCTTCTCTTTTCTTGTCGTGGTCGTCTTCTTCTCTTTCCTTTTCCCTGCATCCTTTCTTTGCTAAGTATCTATATAAATACTATCACCAACATTCCTTTTACTTGATTCAATGTGAATGGCTTGTACACATACTTCATCAAAGTTAGAAGGATTTAGCATAAGAATAGTGTGCTTGAGATAAGAATGTAAACCACCAATATATTTTAGGAATGTCTCTTGTGTATATAATGGAATACCCAAATTTAAAGCTTTCTTACGAAATATCTGAGTATATTCTTGTACACTTTGACCTTTGATTACCTTAAACATTGCCAATTCATCATTTCTTGTTGCATGTAGGCTAAATGGTAAAACTGTTGTTTTAATGCAATAACAAAATCATTGCAGGAAGAGATTGTTTTACCACTTTTCTTAAGATCATCTCTAGTTCTGCTTTCCCGCCATATGAGAGTTGTGCATCCCAATTTGAGACTTGATAGTTGGATCTTAGTTTCATCATCAACAATATTTTGTATCCTACAATAGACGTCTAATTGCCTCACCCAATTATCTAGCTTTTCTGCATCTAATTCACCATCTTAAGTGGGTAATTGAAACTTTACATCTAACTTTAATAACGGCATATAAGAAGAATGATGATTTTTTTGCTTATCCTTAGAGGAATGTACACTTGCTTCATTACTAGATGACGAGGATGAAGGAGAAGAAGGTTTCGAAGGTCCACCACCTCCAACTCCTCCTTCTGCTCTTACCGAAGATTCACCTTCTTCAACTTTTGGATTCCTTCGCTGACCTCTTCCATGTTAAAGCTCCTCTACCATGGCTTGCATCAATTTAAAGGCCTTGAATAAATCATCTTCAGATTTGAAGGGACCCAATTTCCGTGGCGAAGACATCTCTTTCTTATGCGGTCGCCTTTGAATCTCGGTGTCAAGAGCCTCAAGTTGGCCTTCTCCTCACTTGAGTTTTTCTCTCGTGAGCATCCAATGCTTACAATTCCTGTCAAACCTTCAAAACCAAATGCTCTGATACCATAAACTTGATCCAAAAATGAAGGTATTACTGATAACTTGCAAGTTAGTTTAATGTACTTTTTGCATCGGATCGTTAAGAATGCGAAATACATAAACTTGTTATCTTGTTTGTGGAATATCAAATGTGAATTTTACTTGATGCTTATTAATGAATAAAGAGATCAACCATTAATATCCATGCTGCAAATGAAGAGAATAGAATAGAAAAACAGAAAGAGAAAAAAATGCAAGAGGTTGATAACGGAGTTCACCAATCGTTGGCTACGTCTCCGGGCTCGCTTCCAAGTGGAGGACCTCTTTATTGCTCTTTAAAATGCTCAAAGTTCTCTTACAATGCTCTTTTTTGTTACATTACATGCTTCATGTCTGTTGTGCAAGACCTCCTTGCTTAGATTCATGCATGCACCATCAAAATCATCTCAACAACATGAGAAAAACGTCTCTCAAAACATGAGAAAAGGCCAAATTTTACAAACTGCTCCTTCAAAACCCTGCATCAAAAAGTCTCCTCAAGGTTTCAAAAAGCCTAGTTTATATAGATTTTGAGGCTCAGATGAGGAATCCCAACTTCCCTCAATATCTGTCCTCTTTTTGGGATCAAATCCCCCTTCAAATAGCCTTAATATCCTCAAAAATCCATTTTCTGGACTAAATATCAGTCAAAAATCTCCAAAAATCATTAATATATGGTTTAAAAACCACTTTCCAGCAATATATGCGCTAAGCCCCCAATGGACGGGCGCGCACCCCCAAACAGGGTCACATAAAACCATAAAACCATGGGCTAGGGCTTAGCCCCAACCCTTTTTCGCCCAGATAACAATACATTACAATTTAAATAAATTACAATGCATTTCATTTAACAAGTAACATGGTGGGTGCGTTGGTGTTGGGCCATTTCTCAAGGCACTTGGGCTTGGTGGTGGTCGTGGGTTCAAAACCCATGAACCCCAAAACATTTTGAAACTTGCCACACGTTTTCTCACTGGGTGCCACGTGGCTGCCCATGCCTGGGCCATGTGGCACCTCAAAATTTGACCAAACTTTGCCACGTGTCCAACTCTGATTGGATCTGCCATCCACATCTGCCCCAGTCAACTGCTACCACTTGTCACACTGCCATTGGTCCAAGTCTGCATCATAAGGTGTTGTTGGTGATATCATGCTATTGTCATGCTGACATCAGCATTGACTTTTTGCCAGCCCTTTGACTTTTTAGTTGTTTGAGAAAACGGTCAAAGTACGATAACTCTCACATACATCGTCCATTTGAGAAAGTAAATATACTGTCGGAATCAACGCGACGAGTCGGTTTCAATGGAATTGGTTTCATCCAATTCTGAGAACTTTGATTTTTGAGCATTTTCTGAGCCTGGGGAGCCTCCTTTATTATAGTTTTTTCTATTGTTTTTTCTCTAACACTATCAAAAAACCAAAAAAAATAGTGAAATCGATAATAATATATAATATATATTTTTTAATAAAAAATTAATTAATTTTTTAACAAAATTTTAACCTAAAAAATTATGTTTTAATTAAAATTTAATTAAAATAAAATTAATTTTACTACAAACTGATTACTATATTGTTTGGGGAATACTAAAGAACCAAATTGTTATACCATTCATCAATATAATAATAATAACAATAATAATAATCTATTTTTGAGGTCATGATCACCAAACCAGACACCAAATTGGTGTATGAGGCCCCCTTGTTTGTGGGACAAGAGAACCCTTTCGCACAACGATTTGACTGCCAAAGTCTATGAAAGTATACATACCCTATCCCCTCTAGATTTGAACCTGTGACCTCCAAGGATAAAACACATGTTTTAACCATTAGGCCCACTCAGGTTGTATCATAATAATCTAATTTTAAGGTCATGGCCAAGCCAAACACCAAATTGGTATATGATACCCCCTTGTTTGTGGGACAAGGGATCCCCTCCACACAACGATTTGACTGCTAAAGTCTACATAGGTATACATACCCTACCCTCCTCTGGATTTGAACTTGTGTATATATCCAAATCATTATACTATTCATCGATATCAATAATATTTAATAGATTATTTAGCTTTTCCTTTTTAACATGGATTTTGAAGTATATGAACAATTATCATGCAAAGTGATATCAGAGTAGTTTCTAGTTCTATTCACTTATTCACTTATGCCATCCAAATTGTGTTTTCCTCATAGAAGAAACTTTAAATTATTGTTACATTACTCTTGATTTACATATACGTTTCGACTATATAACTATTGACCATCATTCACCACCATCCCAATATCACGATGACCATTATAAGAAAATAAACAAAGTTAATCACAATTAGAAGGGAAAAAATAAATCAATTAATAAGTAGTAAAAAATTCAAGCAAAAAATAAGGAAATTCCATTCCTATGTTTCTGTTGGGCCAGTAAACTCATGATGCTTACATGCTGAGAGACATGAAGGTGCACTTTTGTTGTCACTCAGAACAATGAGCTTCTATTAGACTGAATGATTTCTTCATGCCTTCTCAGAATTCTCCTAAATTCTTGAATGTCTATGTTTTCTATCTATGGTGGGGGCTAGAGAGGAGATCTCTTCCCAACAAAACAAAGAAGGAGCCTCTAGGAACCTACACTTGCTTTAAGACTTAAAGACAAAATAAAAACCAGAGCCCAAGTTTTCCCCATAATGCGCCCCAATGAAGGAAATCTTGGGAATGAACAAACAAAATAAGAGAACCAAATAGAGAGAGAAATGAAACTTGTAATTCAAAGAAAAATTCCCACAAAAAGAGCCATAGATGCCTTCACCATAAGGCAAACCTACTACATTTTCTACCTTCATGTGAAGAGTACCCCAATTCAAAATTTTATAACCGGAACTGATAGGAATCCCAGGTGAAAAGTTAACACTTACCAGGGGGTCACCACCTCTAATTCCATACCACAATTGCACCCAATTCCAATGTCTGAATTCTCCATTATCCCATAGAGTTGACGATGTTTCAAGCCAAGGCATTCAATAATTGGAGCAATGTTAATTCCTTGCATGTTGTGAAGGCTCAATGTTGTCCTCGATACTCCCATCCCAATGCAAATGAGTTGATGTGTTAGTTGTTGCTTCATGCGAGAGTTTAATGTTGATTGATGTGTCAAGCCATTTCGAACCCTAGGAAATGAGACAACTAAAATGCCCCCCATTTTTCATATAAACACCCTTGCTTAGTTTAGTGGTTTTGTTAGCCCAAAGATCTACAATAGGATTCAAATCTCACTTCACATGATATTATGTATATTTGGAGGAGTTAGCCTCATTTTTTATTGAGGAAATGATAACTGCAGTTTACTATCAAGCAAAGATGTTTTGCCTAACATTGATTTGATAATCGCCATGGAATCCCCTATGATTATCAATGCCTCAATGTTTGCTTCTTTGGCCAAAAGGATGCCACACAAGAGGGCATATGCCTTAAATTCATTATTTGAAGCTTGACTAAGAGCCCAAGTGTTAGTAGCAATTGGTTTTCCTTCGAGATCGTAGAGAATCCCCCCCCACACTGGCTACCCCTAATCCAAAATTTCAAATTCAACAAAGATTGCTTAGCCAAATTCTAATCATGGAAAACTAAAAAAGGTTCAAATAATATAACATTTATCCTTCTTCATTTGCATGGCATTTCCCTATAACAACCACTTAGCCACAACCCAAAATATAGTCATGAAATATAAGTAGCATATGTTAGTATAGAGAGAGAGAAAGAGATAGAGAGAAGCATTATATATATATATATATATATATATATAGAGAGAGAGAGAGAGAGAGAGAGAGAGAGAGAGAGAGAGATTAGATTATATTATATACTTAGGAGTATACATAATAAACAAAAAGAAAATGATAATGAAAAAGTGTATAACTACAAGTTCATTTTGAAAAAGAAAGAGGTAAAAATGCTTCTAATTAGTTGATTACAACTTGGTCTAAAGTCCTCCTAATCATTTGGTAATAGTGGAAAATTTTTGGGGTCTAAAGTCCTCCAAATCATCTAGCAATAGTGGAAAATTGTTGGGATATTATCCATCAGAATATTATTATTAAGTTGTGAACTTGTTTTAGGTTGACAATGATTAGTCAAACAACAATATTTGGTTTAAATACCCATTGAACCAGCTATGATTTTGTAACCCTTTCCATGTATAAGAAAAACAAGTTCAATTTGTAAAAGGAAGGGAACTTTTTACAATTTAAGAGTGCAAAAGTACCAATTTGATTTATAAAGGGTGTGTAAAGGATAATAGAAATGAGATGTCAATTAATAATAACAAAAATATTAATAGTGGAAGCACTATAATGATCATGATTCTCATGATGATAGAATATGAAACATTAGAAAATAAATTTGTAGAATTTAGAGTGAAATTTCTTGAGAAACCCTTTGGAAAGATCAATTTAGAAGCTGAAAACGAAAATGAGTTTTTCATTAGGAAAGTTGAATATTCAAAATGCAAAGTAGAAAATTATCAAGAATCACAAAACTAGGTACAAGAACTCAACAAAACTTTTGACAAGATTTTGAACATTTATCTTGATGATGAACCACATTAACTTAGTTTAAAAGGTCAATTAAAAAATGGACCTAGTTTGAAAAGTTAATTAAAAAATGAATGCAATTATTCAGAGAAACCCTCCTATAGAAATAAAGAAATTTTCCATCTAAAAAATTAGCAAAATCAAACTTTATAAATCAAAATTAAGTTATTAAAGAAAAAAAAAAATATCAGTTCCAAAAGTTGAAAATCGAAACTCTATTAACCCAATTGAATCAATAATATTTTCCGATGTCAAAAACAAATTATGAATAAAGAAACTCGTATAAATCAAATCAAAATTAAAACCTTAGTGTCGTTATTAACAAAGTAGTATTAGCGATTGACAAAATGACATAAGTACATAGCAAATATTTAAAATGCTCCATTTAAAATGAATCGGGAGTATCCTACAATTGAGATAAAGAAGTAAAATATTACTTTATCAACATGCTAATAACCACAACTGTTTCATTAGTGGTCTATTTCTATTCATTTAAATGTCTAGGTCATGGCAACATTAAAACACAAAGTCGCTTTATGACTAAATCGTGCAATGTAAAGTGAACCGAACCCACTGCATATCCTACAGGTCCGATCATCTCCCATGGAGTCATTAAGGCGACCATTGGCCTCCTTTCCCTCTGACAAGACAATTACAGGTGGTAACTCTTCCGACTTGGCACCACAAACATCCATACTTTTCTTTGCGTCCAAATTCTGGGCCACCTCATCCTCCTTAGAATCCCTCACTAGTGGTAGTATCACTAGAAATTCCTCTTGCCTGCAAGAGATTCCTAGTGATATGGTGAGGTCATCCTCACCACAATCCACCATATCCAAGTCCTCATCCATTAGAGGAAAACCTTATCTTAGCCAATACCCGTTAGGTGTTAAACCTCAGACTTGTGGAAACCCTCAATAATCATTACGACTGCAGACCCCATAGTTAAAATTAGACTTATTATTATGTTTTTTTTTTTAATTTTCAAAACAAAATCATTGTATGTTTATGGATTATAAATTTAATGCATGCCATGTATTCTAAGTCTTTTCGAAAATTTGTTATTTATGACATGTGTGTTTGGGGATTTTCCAGTTTGGTGATGAAATATATATCATTCAAGTATTTCCTATAGTGTGTTGTGACACTCATGAGTGAATTTACTATTGGAAAATAATGAAAAGTTTTTTTTTTTTTTTTGTTTATGTGATTTACATTATATTATTAGTTGTGTATTTGTTTAATTCAAATTTCATGTGAAAGGTTTTCGTGCATATGGTTTTTTATTACCTTATTAAGTGAATCGATAATTTATGGGGTAACTTCTTTGCTCGAGAATAGGTCAAATAGTTGCATAGTTGGTATATCAATTTGTTACAATTAATTTTGTGAGGGACTAAAACATTGTTCCAGAGTGGTTGATCATTAGTTCAAAGTAATGCTCATGTTGTAATAATCCCAACTCAAGTGTTTAATGTTGATCATTGGTTCAAAGTAGTGTTTATGTTGTAATTATCCCAACTCAATGGTTCAATGTTAGAGGGATCCTATGTGACCTAAATTTCCCAATGTCATGCTTCATCAATGTGTTTTTATTTATTTAGATTAATTATTATTTTTTTTTTTAAGTAAAAAAGAGCAGAGCTTGTTGTATTAACTTTCTAAAAAAAGGTTAAACTAGAAACATCATGTTTGCCAGCTATCCCACCATGTAAGCGGAAATCGAGATAGCTGGCTATCTATGCTGTCTATGAGGAAGATAGACTGGTTGCCATTTGTCTTGCCCGAAGGAAACCAAGACAACTGGCAGCCATTGGTCTGAAAAAAATCTTTGAGTCTTAGAGTTACAAAATAATGGCGTTTAGCCATGACTAGCCTGAGGAAAATAGAGAAAAAAAACTAAAACTATTAACGGTGACATTTTACCCGGTGGCCTCCCCTTCATACATGTCACCCTCGCCATCCTCGTCATCTGCCATGGCTGGCATCACGAAGGCCTGAGTGCACGTCGGGCAACGTTGTCCTGGTTGTGTATTGGAGTAGGCCTCATAGAGCAGGTCTACTCATTGGCTGACTAGACTGGTGCGATGGATTAGGTCCTCCACCAAGCTCCGTAGCTCAAAGATTAACTTCAAGTGGTCTGGGTGGAGGAATGGAAGGTGGCCACGCCCTTCCTCTTGCATGATAGACAGGGGACATGGCATAGGAGCGGTGACACCCTCCCTATCCAAACTAGCCCCTAACGCCTCGCCTTCCATACCAATTGTCTTGACCTTGAATGCATCGTTTCATTCTAGGTCTTCTATTGGAGGGGTCTCTCTTGCTCTTGTGGTTGGTTCTACATCCATCTCTGCCAGATTTACTTCTATAATGTAGCAGGGGGGGAAGTCCTTGAATTGGGATTCTCTTGTGTTGGAGCTATGATAATCCTTGAAGGCTCGCTGGGTAGTTTCCCTGGGAAAACAAGTCTGCGGGTTCCAGTTGTCTGGGACTGTGAAGAGCAGGTGTGTTGGGGGGACTTGGATGGGTTTGTCCAAGATAATTTCTTTAATAGAGGCCATGGGAGGTGATGCAGGAGCATCCGCAACATCCGCAATACATCATATGAACCAGCGCGAGGAGAAAGAGAACGTACAGCTGGACAAGCCAGCAAACCTTTTTGATTTTGAATTTCACCTTAGGATTGTTGCGCCGCCGTTTACTTAAGGCATTCAAAACCAAGTGCAGTTGTAACCTAATGTAGATAAGGAGGCATTCAATATTTTTAATGTTGGTAGATAGAAAATTAGCTGTAGATTAGACAGTTTCATCTTCCAGGAGGGAAAACGAATATAGGCACCCTCCTTTGTCTCATTGTATTATTCTGGATTATTCAGCATTAGTATTAGAAGAAAAAGAAGAGCAGAGCAGAGAGCTTGTAAAGAAACTCCATGTACAGACATTGAATTAATAGGAAAGCTTTATTCAATTCCATGGATGTGTTCAGTCTCCTTGTGTTGTTGGCATTATGCTGTTGCATGCTTGCTTCTTTTTATGCTTATTTTCTATATGCTGTATATGTGATTGCATATCAGGTTCGTAACCTGAGAGAATGAGTTTCAATTGTTTCTCTGTTTGAGCCAGGAGATTCCTGCATAGAGTGCAGTCGAATTCCTCCGCATAGAGTGCGTAGAGGGGGCTAGACAGTTGAGCTTTTGTGCTCGGGTTGCCAAAATAAATTTGGTTCTTCGAACCGTGCAGGTGAGTGCAGGTTGGACGCAGGCCTCAGCAGTTAGTCTGAGGAAAGAAGACATAAATCTCTGTTGCAGGCAAGTGCACGGGGTTTGAATGACTTCAACACTTGGAGAGTGATTGAATGTGGAAGTGTGAGTAGACCACGTGAAAGTTCGCTGAAGGAGTCAGCCGAACAAAGCTCAGGAGGGACAGTTCTTTTGTTTCGCTGTGGGAACAAACCCGGGGAAGTTCGCACAGGACGAAGGTGGCGAAGTGGAAGAGTTCTCAGGAGGAAGAGAATCGACGGTTGGAACTCCCCGTGAAGCTTTGCGAAATCCCGTTGATCGTCCGATCGTGGAGGAGTTGTGCGGGAGATAGCCCGTAAGCACAGGTGGGAAAGAACCCAAGTCCATCGGACTTCGGGGTTTCGGCTTTCAGGAGTTGGCAAGGTAAGGGCTCACACCTCGTAGAATCGCGAGTCGCGATTTCCCGATTTGATCGGAGCCATCGATCGTCGGAGGGACAGGTGGCACGAATCCAGAATATCGCGGAATCGGCGTTCGGGGTTTTCAACTCAGCGAACACTTACATTGTGAATTTGCAATAGAGAAATCCCGAGGTGACGTGGTTATGTGGGGCCCCAGGGAGTAAGTGGAGTCCAGGTGGCGTTGAACCGAAAGATCGGCGTATCGGAGATCGGGGTTTTGAAATACAAAGGCTCGGCATTTCGAGTGACGATACCCGAGTGTTGACCTTGACAATCGGAGATCGGGGTTCGGGAACTGAAGGGTCGAGGTTACAAGCGTTGAACTCGCGAACACGCGAGTGCCGATTCCCCGATACCCGAAAAGGGAGATCAACGAGAAGACTGTGGGTAAAGAATTCCCGAGGGAGTTGGAGAGTTGTTGGCTCTTCGGGCCGAGGGTTGAGAAGGTCCTGGTGGGAGTGACCGTCCGCTAAGGGGCAAGTTGCGTCAGAGTGGTATCAGAGCCCTGAAGTCTTGTATGTATATTGCAGGCGAGAGAAGGGAAGGAGAAAGGAAAGTACTCTGATACTCACGACTTGCCTCAGAGTGGTATCAGAGTGGGAATACTTTTGCTTCTAAAGCAAAGATAGAAGAGATATAATGCCACCCAGGAGACAAAGGAAGTCACCTGGTCGTGAGGACAGGGACGCGCGAAGAAGGGGTAGGCAAGTAGGGAATCCAGCAGGGAATCCAGAAATGGAGCGTCAAATACGAGATCTCAGGGCGAGACTCGAAGATATGGAGGCCACCCAGAGGCGTGGAGCGGGTGCAGCAGAGTTCAGCGATCCTGAGGTTGAAGAGGAAGCTGGACACGACCAAGAAGAGGTC
>ML785871.1:399197-414043 GCA_009831015.1 Picea engelmannii
TTAATGTTGGTAGATAGAAAATTAGCTGTAGATTAGACAGTTTCATCTTCCAGGAGGGAAAACGAATATAGGCACCCTCCTTTGTCTCATTGTATTATTCTGGATTATTCAGCATTAGTATTAGAAGAAAAAGAAGAGCAGAGTAGAGAGCTTGTGAAGAAACTCCATGTACAAACATTGAATTAATAGGAAAGCTTTATTCAATTCCATGGATGTGTTCAGTCTCCTTGTGTTGTTGGCATTATGCTGTTGCATGCTTGCTTCTTTTTATGATTATCTTCTATATGCTGCATATGTGATTGCGTATCAGGTTCGTAACCTGAGAGAATGAGTTTCAATTGTTTCTCTGTTTGAGCCAGGAGATTCCTGCATAGAGTGCAGTCGAATTCCTCCGCATAGAGTGCGTAGAGGGGGCTAGACAGTTGAGCTTTTGTACTTGGGTTGCCAAAATAAATTAGGTTCTTCGAACCGTGCAGGTGAGTGCAGGTTGGACGCAGGCCTCAACAGTTAGTCTGAGGAAAGAAGACATAAATCTCTGTTGCAGGTGAGTGCACGGGGTTTGAATGACTTCAACACTTGGAGAGTGATTGAATGTGGAAGTGTGAGTAGACCACGTGAAAGTTCGCTGAAGGAGTCAGCCGAACAAATCTCAGGAGGGACAGTTCTTTTGTTTCCCTGTGGGAACAGACCCAGGGAAGTTCGCACAGGACGAAGGTGGCGAAGTGGAAGAGTTCTTAGGAGGAAGAGAATCGACGGTTGGAACTCCCCGTGAAGCTTTGCGAAATCCCGTTGACCGTCCGATCGTGGAGGAGTTGTGCGGGAGATAGCCCGTAAGCACAGGTGGGAAAGAACCCAAGTCCATCAGACTTCGGGGTTTCGACTTTCAGGAGTTGGCAAGGTAAGGGCTCACACCTCGTAGAATCGCGAGTCGCGATTTCCCGATTTGATCGGAGCCGTCGATCGTCGGAGGGACAGGTGGCACGAATCCGGAATATCGCGGAATCGGCGTTCGGGGTTTTCAACTCAGCGAACACTTACATTGTGAATTCGCAATAGCGAAATCCCGAGGTGACGTGGTTATGTGGGGCCCCAGGGAGTAAGTGGAGTCCAGGTGGCGTTGAACCGAAAGAACGGCGTATCGGAGATCGGGGTTTTGAAATACAAAGGCTCGGCATTTCGAGTGACGATACCCGAGTGTTGACCTTGACCATCGGAGATCGGGGTTCGGGAACTGAAGGGTCGAGGTTACAAGCGTTGAACTCGCGAACACGCGAGTGCCGATTCCCCGATACCCGAAAAGGGAGATCACCAAGAAGACTGTGGGTAAAGAATTCCCGAGGGAGTTGGAGAGCTGTTGGCTCTTCGAGCCGAGGGTTGAGAAGGTCCTGGTGGGAGCGACCGTCCGCTAAGGGGCGAGTTGCGTCAGGAGGCAATTCAAGTCTTCTAGATTTTCAGACAAGCTGTATCCTTGCCATGGAAAATCCCCACTTGAAGTTTTGTTGTCTCTTTATGTGCGCAACCGAAGCATACCAGGCAACCCCCCTACGGGGCTTGCCTCGTTCCCTTGGCATTTGGAGGTGCCAAGCAGTGGCTCTGGCGGCAATTAGACAATTACAGTCGCACTAGAGTTCAAGGATGCTCCAATGCTGTGGCTTCAACTCCAAATGAGCCCCTTCCCCTCCAAAATTGAGTAAATTCATGAGGATTAAAGTGACCAGACCCACCATTGAGGTCCTCCACTGAGTTATCTATGATTTTGTTCCCACCACACGCACAAGAAGTCTTGGCTCATCGACCTGGCTGAACCAGTTTGCCCCATCCTTAATGGCTAGGGAATGGGGGGCGGTGGCCTACATTTAAGGCCCGACCAAGCGTTGTACCACATGGCCCCTTTGTGCTAGGTGGCACCCCATCTGGGGATTTAGATTAACTATTATTAGACATATTGTTATGTGTACATTTTATTTATAAATAGTGAAATTTGATTTGGATTTATCATTAGAAAATATAAGTTTTAGGATTGTAATCTAATAATGGTTGCAATCTTACGAAAAACTAGTTTGGGCAAGTTGATATGATTAAGTTTTGGTTTTATGATTTTTTTCTACATTATTTATATAGCATTTTATTTTCGTTTCCATATTAGTAATTTACATTGTAGTTAGTTGCATCATGGGTAGTTTGCATATATTCCCATAGGTTCTAGGTTGGGAACTCAGTCTATTTGGAAAACGCCTTTGAAGGAGAAATCGATACATTTGACTCCCCAATACGATATGATACGTTCCCACTCAAATGTTTTATTCATATGAAAAATTTGGGTAGTACCTAAAACCCAAATCTCAATAAAATCGTATTTAGGTTTTCCCATTAACTGTGTTGAGTGGTTAGTTTATCAATTATTGTTGTAACAATTGGTTATACAACTATTGTTTTGGTGCCACCTTTGAAGCCCAATCTACTTAGCAAGATTTGATTCCCATGAATTAACTAGAGGATGATGCAAAAATCTTTTACAATTTGACCATCAACAACATCTATTAAGATATCTCAATTAATTATTGACTCTTTTAACCTCAAATTTCCTATTGAAATTATAGAGTGTTTTCTACTTTTGCATCAAATCTAAATAATTTTATTGTCATTAATGATTTTTTTGGAGTTATTTATTTATACGAATTCCATTAAACTTGACTGTCTTATAATTTAGGATTTTATATCCATTGAATTTGAACCTAGATCATTAAGGTGGTGATGCCATGTCTCAACCACTAGACCACAACCCAATAAACCAATGCAATCAACTTGTTTTTAAACCTACATAAAATTATTGACATTGGACCTTTTTCATGAGATTCGACCTATTCATAACTTAGAGTTATGTTTAATAAGGAAATTCAACTTAGAGCCAACCTCATCGTCACAAAGTATAACATCAAACTTTATTTTTTAAAGTGTAGTTGGTCTCTTTCTAGCTTGAGTACTCCTCCACAAAAGGTTATTTGACAAAGACGGTTTTGGCCATGCCAAAGGGTTTCTAGGCTCACTTGAACAATGGCATTCTTCAAATATGTTATTCAAAGCTCGTAATGGTAGTAGAAAGGATACAAATTTAAGTTTAAAGTGTCTAGCAGAGGAAAAATATCAACTAAATTAGAGTTGAAGCTCCATCACAAACAAAAGTTATATTATGTCAACTTAAGCCAATTTGTATAGAACAACCTTGATTTGAATAGAAGAGAGGAGAAAAACAAACAAGATAACATTAATTAAAGTTTTAATTGGGTATAAGAGTTTATAAATTGGTTATTAGGAGTTGTTAGAATATAACTACTATAAATTCATTTTAACTTTGGATTATAAACAATTGAGAGGGATCAAATATTTTTAGGTGTAAAATTTTATGAGGGTGTAAAGAGTTGAGATAAGGTTTTCACTTCCAAGTAATCATGATTTGATCCATCTTAGCACTTTATAGATTCAGAGTTCAGATAAATTTATGCTAATTTTATTATTAGTATTTTTAGTATTTATTAAGTTGATTTCAAAAAATATAAATTTATATACATAAATTAAGCATTACGATTGGATGGAGAGACATACAAACATTACAATATCCCCATAGAAAACTGTGAAAATGTGCCTCTTTGACACAATGGACATTGTTAATGTTTGTAAAACCCCCCCGCAAAAACAAAAGAAGTAAATTAATAAACATTGAAAGCTAATTATGTTGTTATAAAGTTAAAACACACTCTATTGTGTTGTTAAAACGTATACTCTCATGTTGTATGAATTATGGTTGTTATACAAAAGAATATCACTATCCAGCTTAATTAACTAACGAAGTTCCTAATAATGATAACCAACGATGATGAAAAAATAGGTGAGATATTTTCATTATTACATACATACATACATATTATCTATTATTTTATGATCGAGGAGTGGTGGTGGCTCTTGGTGATGCCAAGTTTGTTGGCAAAAAATAGATTCAGGATGCATGCCAAGTGTTTGGTTAATTGTTTGCACAACAAGAGTTTTACATAATGCCTGCTACTAACAACAACAAAGGCGAGGGTGATCACGTGAGAACATTTCAAATACTAGTGAGGTTGTATGAGGGCAATAGAATCACATTGATGGTTCAATTGTTGGAATCACTTGCCTCCATTAAGCTCAAATTACTGAAAAAGAGGGGATCTTGGTGGCCCAATAGTTCCTTCTATAGACGATCATCATATTAGCTTAGATTATGACATCGGTAAGGATTCAATGTTATCCTTGGCTTTTTGTCTTTGTGGAGGAGGTATGGATACACCCTTCTTGTCTAAGGGCCACTCTTTTAAGGATGCACTAAATAGAAAATCCTATATAGCTATGTTGACTCATCCACCCATTGTATATATTGTGGAGAAATCAAAGGAGGTTCAAGTATTGGAGGCAATAGAGAAAAACATTTCTGACCTCTTTTCATACTACACACTACAAGGAAAACACCTTGTAGTGGAGGTTTTTGCAGAGGTTTTTACTGTTACAAGATTTGGCAAAATTTTCAAAAACTCCTCCACTACAACCTCCACTATTCAAAGCGAAGGTTTTAGTGGATGTTCCATATAACTAAAAAAAATTGGGCACGTAGAGGTTGTAGAAGAGGTTTTTTTTAGTTCTTGTATTGGTAAAAACGTACTAGTGCACACTCACAAGAAAAAATCATTGGTGCTATTAAAACTATTAGGAACCGGTTCCATATTTTATGTTATATGAAACAACGATGTTTTTTGTGTTAGTGTACGCACCGGTACATGTTTTTTTTTTATGCTACAATGGTGCTCATATAAATATTATGCACCAAGTACTTTATTTTATTTTATGTTTAACCAATGATTTTATAGTTCATACACATCAGGGCATGCACTACCATGTGCACCGAAGGCTAGTTAAATTTTGAGTATTTGAGGTGAAATGTCGGAGCCATTTTTTGTTACTAATCATTGGTGCATATAGTATATTTAAAGGATCGGGTCATATATTATACATAAAACACCGATGCACATTTTTATCATACGCACCGTAATATTTTGAAACAATAAATATAATCAATCTACATTATGTCACATAAAATAACGATGTTTTTTCACAATTATTAGGACCAGTGATTTCATTTAATTAATAGGCACTAGTGCATATGACTTATAAAAACACATAGTTGTCTATATGGCACATGTCGTTTAATGAGTGTTACCCCCCCCAGGGTAGGGGTAACTAAGGAGATGATGTCTTGAGGCCTGCAAGTTGAAGACATGGAGTGTAGAGAGCCACATGAGCAGACATAGCCCCTCCCTCGATCAAACATCACCATTGATCGACGACAGAAATGCCCACCACATCAGCAATGCCCATAAAGGACAGTAGGTCTTGCTTCATGAGGTAACAAGTTCGTTCTTGTGGTAAGTGTCATTTTAGTAATTGAAGCATTTGAGCATGTTGCAAAGATTCCTTTATTGATTATGAAAATGTTTGCTTGGAAATTATACCTTTTTCCTCATTTCACCTTGGTGGTTGACATGGTTTCCTAGTAAGTGGGTCACCCTTAGGAAAAGGGATACTACTAGGGGGTCTCCTTGAAGGGTCATCGTACCATTCTCACACATACTTACCACTTTCCACACTTATTCCCTTTCATTTCCTCATCTTTTGTGTTTTTGAGCTTATTGACCCCAAAAAGGGATTGTACCTAATTTCATGGGAAGAAGGGGATAAAGGCCCAGAGGTGTTGTAGCTAGAAAAAGTTAAAATCCATAAATTATCCCTCTAGATGCTCTCCCTAAGGTCCTGAGAGAAATGAAACGTTTCTCCATAAAAAATCAAGGACCTTTAAAAATGAAAACACATAATTAATAAATGTCTCACTTGTTGGGGGAACACATTTGTGGTGCCTTTTTATTTCCTTTCACATGGCATTCAATGTGTTCCTAACTTCAAGTGGAATTGTGGTGCTCCTTACTTTCCATTGCACATAGCATTCAATGTTTTGGACCATAATAAATTAATGGAAAATAAAAGGTCTTGGAAAAAGGTTGCATTGCAAACGAGGGATGCAACACACTATCTATAAAGGCACCCATAAATGAGACAATATGATCCATTGATATGTCAAGAACCCCATGCCCAAAATTCATACCCCCATCCACCTCATATTCATTACATGAATTAGAGATGGTCTTCTTGGGAAACATTCCTTGATTTGGGGATTGGTCTACTCAATAGGGCACCATGACAACCCTCCCATACTTAAATTTGGAAAATTTTATAAGGTATTTAAGCATTTTTTAAGTTTGAAAAGGGGGGATTTAATGCACATGTTCAAGTGGTTCTTTTAATAAATGTGGCTGACTTGGCATGATACATGTGACTTGTGGAGCCTTAGAGGGTGTATTTGTTTGTCTTTGTAGGACCTTTCTTGGTGAAATCTATCCATGGAGGAATTGTGCCATTTTGACCTTCATGGGGGGTTGAAAACTCCAAGGATAGATGACATACCCCACTGGATGGGTAGAGGACCCCAGATCTCTTGTGCACATGAGATGATGAATGTTGCCTTTGGAGTCACTTTGACAACAATGGAGGATGACATTGTATCCCATTACACCTAGACATTGGCCTTGGGAGGCCTAGGACGTCACCTTCTAAGCCTTTGACATCATGTGGAGGCAAGGGTTTTGGTTGGCTTGATGGTACCAGACGTGATGTGATGTGGTTTGAAGGAAGGAGAGGCATGGCATGACACTGTAGTGCATGAGAGCTTCACACATGGCCTTTGGAGGCCAAACGATTTTCATCTTGAGGGTCAACATCTCACTTAGAGGCTCAATGTCACCCTTCTAGGGCATGATGTCACACTTTTGAGGGTTTTACTTTATGTAAATTTTATTTTTGAAAGTTGTAAAGGAAAATAAAGGAGTTCGACCCTCTTGTAATTTTTTGTTGACATTTTAATGTGGAAAAATTGGTGTAGATGGCCTCATATAAATAGAGGCCATCTCATTTTCATTTTAGACATAACTCACTTGATAATTAAATAACTTTGGGCTGAAATTTTTTCCCTCCTTGGGAAATTTCCTATCTCTTTTCTTTTGTACAAATTGGATGATTTACTTGTCTATTGGTGGAAGAAAGGCTAGTGACTTCTCTTGGATGTTTGTTCTTGGAAATTTGGTGGAATATATTTGATAAGTAATTTTTTTGTGTGCTATCTCTTGGATTAGGTTAGCAATTTCTGCAATTTTGTGTGTTTCTTCTTGATTCCAAGGTTATTTTGTCAAACCCTTGGAGGAGTATAAAATAATACACCCTCCATCAAGGAATTTTTCTTTTATTGTTATTGAAAAGGCTTAAAGGATTGCTACAAGGAGTAAAAGTGATTACACCCTTGTAGCAAGACCTTGCTAAGGTTTATCTTCTCTATGGAGTAAAAGGGCTTACACCCCTAAAAGAGTGTTAAACCCTAGCTCATAACAAGAGAATCCATTACCAAATAGAGAAGACACAAATCTTTGCATTGGAGATTGAATATTGTTGCATTGGTAAACACAATTTCGAGGGGATTGAATTGTTCAAGTTTTGAATTAAATTTTACATGTTTTAAGGTATCTTGTGCCCTAGGGGCGTCTTGATTTTCCAAGTGATTAAGTTATTGTAAAAAGAATAAAGCTACATCCATTAGGGATGCAACAAACTCATTCTCTCTTTCTCTTTTACAACTTTTCTACCATTGAAAATTGCATGCAAGTTGTCATAATTGATCTATAACATCCCCACTATAATACCTAGTTTAATTAATGCTTATGTAGATATAATATGTGGCTATGGCCAAGAGATGTAATATGTGAATTTTATTTCCTTGTTTTATTAATAAAATGTGATGCCAGCTGCTAAGGGGGACATGGACAAGACATATGAGCTGAATTAATCCACAAGAGGGGGGATTATATAGTGTTGCAAACCCCCCCTACACTCCTGGGCCTGTGCAACCTCTCGGTCAAGGATCAATCAAATTCAGGAGCCAAATTAGCTCACAGATTCATGTTGAACCTTCACAATTGTCACCATAGGTCAAAGTCCTAAGCTTCGGGTGTGAAATATCCTTATCAGGAATTTTTGAACACTCACAGGGTCCTCCACGTGACCCTAATTGAAAACCACGGGCTTAAACTTCTCCCCTTCCTCTCTTCGTGACTTCGGGCTTCAGTCGTTCTTAACACACCTGACCCCAATCCGTCGAACCCCGAACTTGTGAACCACGTGGACCAGATCTACGGTTCACACTCCTCACACAAATCGACGGTTGTGATCTGTTTCGAGACTTCGACGTTCGGGAGTTTTGAATGCTCCAAGCCTTCTCTCCCCAAAATTCTCTGTACCTGGAGTTATAGATCAAGTGCCACACATCCATTTCCAATGGATGGTTCCGATGGACTTCGACACTTCGGGGATTTTTACCTTTGGGAATTTACCCTTCGTTTCTCCCGCAGTGCTTTCTCTTCGAAGTGACAGTGATGATACCATGTGTCTATGAAATCAACGGCTAAGTTTTTAGCTTCTTACCTCTTTGGCGCTTCGGATGAATTCTGGTCAACGCTCTACTTTCCCCTTGGATCCTTATCCAAAATCCATAATCTGTTGATGCGTTTCTTCCTCATATCGACGGTCACAATTTGCTTCGGCTATTTGGGCTTTGGAAGTTCCTTTCTCCTCTTTGAGATTTTCCTCTGGAGTTCCTTTCCTCTGAAGTATCAGATCTACCGACACATGTTCTCTGAGACGAACGAACTAGATCGGTTTCGACACTTTGGAACTTTTGAAATTCTTTCTTCACGCTACTACTCGCCAAACTTATCCTTCGAAGTGCTCCTCTTCTGAAGTAGCTAATATTCTGCTACACGTCCTCTTGACCCAATGGTCAGGATTCGCTTCGCTCTTCAGAATTTGGCAAATTTTGATGCTGCGCTACCCCTTCCTCCCAGATAGCTTCTTCTCTGAACGAGCATTACACTGACACGTATCCTCCTCTGGATCTACAATCCATATGGGTTCGGGTTTCGTAACTTCAGACTTAGGAATTTATTCAAAAGAAATCTTGTTACGTGCACTCCTTGCACTTCACAGTCCTGATCTCTTCGACACTTAGTCGATTTTAGATCTTGTGCACTTCTTGCACCCCTCGGACTAAATTTCCCGTTATCCCTCCCGAGCTTCCTTGAGTCAATTCCAGACTCTGTCAATGCACTCCTTGCAAACAAATATGCACTCCTTGCATTCGAACTGTCATAAAAGAAAAAATTGAAACTTCTAACACTTCATAAGTCCATATACTCAACTATGAACAACATACATAAGTAAAATGAAATAAACACACATAGAACATATCATTCATTCAAATACACACTGAAATGAACATTGTCCCAACATTTAGTCAATTTATGTCTATTCTATTCATTAATGAATTATTTACATACATACCACAATTATTCACCGTCTCCAGACTCTCTATGTCTAACTTCTACTTCTAACCTCTAACCTCTATCTTCCCACTCTATTTTTTTTTTACAATACAATACCGAAAACCTATCTAAGGAGTGACTTCTTGATCTCTTCTCCATCCTATTTGAATTCTATCCCATCATCATTCTAGTAGTTACCTACTTAGTCATATTACAATAAATATGAGTTATTATCAAATACGAGCTGACACTCTGCATCTACAACACCTTACTGTCATGTAATAATTTACAACATCCTTCCATTCTCAGGCGGTGATCTGAATTTACAAATACATTATTTAAAAATGATATTTCCAAAATATCTCAACAACTCGCTCTGCTTTTGTTAAATGTTGATTTGATTTTTTTGTACGCTGAGGTGTCGAATTCTGCCTCCTCTCTTGGCCTCTTTGACTTTGATTGCGATGCTCCTACATCATATAGGATAATGGCCAAGAGGGGTCCAAGGGGGAAATACCCATGTATATTAATTCAACCCATTTTTCCTAAATTTGCTAATTGTATATGAACCTTCTCATTTCTAATTGTTTATTCCCAAAGCTAATCATTGAATACATGTAAGAGGGTGGGTGTTGTTGGTCACATCCAAAAGTTATTGGGCACAAGGGGGTTGAGTACAATCAACTTAGGGAAGAGTGTGAGTCAAGAAAGGCAAGCCAAAGAGAGGAAATTTGTATGGGTTGGGACAATAGTTTTTAGTTAGTCAAGTTTGTGCATGAGAAACAAGGAGAGAGAAAGAAACATAGATTGAAGATGATGCAGCCATGGAAGGAGAATTATAGAGAAAGTTGGAGCTTAATTGCAGTGAATTGGAGCTAGAAAATGGAAGCGTCGGGTTGTCAGGCTTGAAGAGTGAACTCTTGTGTGAGTTGCACTGAAACAACAAGTGTTTGTTGTTGGGTTGCTGATAGTTTTCCTAGCAACAACTCCCTTGAGTTCCCAGCTGAGATATTCCTAGATACATGTGCCATAGAGACCTTGATAAAATTATGATATGCCTAAGGTATTGAGATCAGTGAAGGGGTACATTCTTTGGCTTGGACAGGTCAAGAGGAAGAGATCTGGTGGAAAATCGATATAGTTGTAGGAAAATATTAGTTGGGTTGAGAGTTTTATGAGTTGTGAGTGGATTATGAGAGACCACCCTCTTTTGTGGATTGCTAACGTTAGATTGGGGGTGAATGGTTGTTGAGATTTGAAACAATTAGTCTATGGTTGGTTGGAACGTTCATCCCAAGGAGTTGGTTGCACAACTGTTGTGAAAATATAAGTGTTTTATCTTGCTTTTGTGTTAAATTATGTATTTAATTGTTGTGCATGAACTCTATGTATTTGTAAGTGATTTATATGTTGATGTAGTGAGTTGTTTAGCTGCATTTCATGTTGATTATTAATATGTTGTAAATCCTTCTATTTTATGGTTGTAGATAATAGCTAAATCTGTTTTAAATCGTAGCTGAAAGCTACAGGAAATTGGTTAACTGTAATGAATTCATTTGATTAGAAGAATTTCATTTTTAAGAAGTATACCACACCATAATGTTGCTCATATGGGATGGGGGTCGTTACATTATGGTATCAAATCTTTGGTTCAAACACCAGGCTTGTATGGGCTCATAACGAGAGAAAATTGGTGAAATTCGCTATTGTAGATTTTTGTTGTGACGAGTTTGGGGGAAAAGCATATATTTTAGAGAGAAATCCCCAATTTCGTGAGTGAACTCCAAGTTTTAATGACTTTGGATAGTTTTATATGGTTAATGGAGTAGAGTGGTAAAGTTGCAGATCACAATTTGACCTGGAATGGTCAAAATTAAAGTTTTAATGGCCGCATGTAGAGTTATAGGTAGTTTGTAGAAATCGATGACTAAGATCATGTTTGATCTCGTGATTGACGGTCGAGATTCATTATGATAAATTTAAAATTTTATAAGTATTTGACCATTTGAATTGTTGATGGGATCAAAGACCAGGATTAAATCAGGGGTTGTGAAAGGGAGAAAATCAACGGTCCAGATCAATCATAGAAAAGTCAAAAATTTTCTAAGTTTTAAAGTTCACCAAGAGAAATCGTCAATGGTCAATGGACATATTTTTTGAAATGGCAAATATTTTGGTTCAACCATAAGGCATCTTTGACCATCAATGGTCGACGGTCAGAGATCGGTCAAATCTGGTGAAGTATTTTTAATCACCGAAAAATTTCGTCGATGGTCGATGGGTCGGTGGTTGGAGGTCGATTGGATTTGAGGATGTATTTTGAATCGAGAAAGATAAGTCGTCAATGACCAACATGTCGATGATCGGGCCTCAGTCGATTTGTAAAAATGTTTGGTCATTCAAAAGAATCGGTTGATGGTTGATGGGGGAAAGAGGATGATGACACCATCATCCACATGTCATGCCATGTCAACATCCACGTGCCATGCCATGTCATCCAATTTGACACTTTAGGATGACATCTCTTGCCATGTCAACATCCATGTGTCATTCCATGTCAAAAGTTGCCACATTAGCCGACAGATGTAGTCGATGGTCGATTGTCAAATCAATCAATTTGGGGAAAGTGTATTCCACGAACATTAGGGATCATCGATCACCAATGGGTGGATGTTATGGCATAGGCTAATTTTTTTGAGCGTCCCATTCACCAACAAAAGTCACCAGCAATCGACGATAGATGACTAGATCGGTTGATTTGGACTTGTGTGCAAATCGGTCATTGGGGAGTTGAGCTAATGATCGACAATCGGGTCAAAAGTTTTGGGAAGTATTATGTGTGCCATAGAAGAAAATTGGTCTTCAATGGTCAATAGAGAGTATATCAATGGCCTGGATTGCTTCCAAACTGAGATCAATGGTGCAGATTGCACATAGGCAAAATTGTTCCATAGTTAAAAAACAAAATTCAAGTCTGGAGCCATTTTTTTTATTTTTTCCATAACTAGATAAAATTACATCGAATTTGGATGAAACTTATTGGTTTTTTCCATAGAGAAGAGGTATACAAAATCACCAGAGAGGCTCCAATTCTGCTTGAATTTGGCAGAAATTGCAAAATAGTGGTTTTTAAAGATCTGGGTCCACATCATTGACATAATTCCAAATTTAGCTGAAAATCTCAGGGAGAGTCTAAAACGAAGACATAAAAATAACCCATAAAGGAACTGAATAAATCCTAAGGGGATTGAAATGGGGACACTGAAATAGGCCAAAATCCTCTATTTCGGGCCACTTTTGGGGGATTTTTGAGATTTTTAGAGAAGGAAAAGTGACCCTAGATCACAAAAATGGAAAATTGTATTTAGTAAAATGTTTATACACTCATCAAGACAAACGTTTTTTTGGTGAAAGTTTTCCAGAAATGCACAGATTGAGAGATAGCGAGTTCTGCTAAAAATTGCAAGTCTGGAAAAATGAGTGAAAAGGGACAAAGTTGCAGATTCCATATTGTTGTAGTTTTTGACTGAAACATCATATTGAAATTATGAGAGTTGTTTTGGATTCCCTTTTGTTATTATTATCTATGTCTCTTAATTTTTTTTTTCCAGTTTCTGACATATTTTCTTCTGCAATTGATAGAAGTTGCCATTTGAATAAAATTGCACCAATAGAGGAAATGCACAAAAAGTCGTGAAAATGGCTTTTTCAAGAAGCCATAACTTCCAGCTTAGAGATCAGATTGGAGCATGAGTATAGCCAGTGGAAATTTATTTTGGAGAGGAATTCATCTAGGGAATCATAGTGTGAATTGATGAAATGCATCCTTCATAGATTGATAAGGAAACAACATGTATTCTAAATAATGAAATGTTTTATAATATGCATGTTCTAACAATAATTATTACATGCACATTTATTGTAGAATTAGAGGTACAGAAAGAAATTTTAGTTCTTATATGAGGACTGGATTTATGGAATATGCTCAAGGATCTTACAACCATGAGGAAGAGATCATAGGTTTGCATGTCAGCATGGGGAATGTTGAGACAGATTCAATTGGAAGAAGAGATATGAAATATCATGTCACTATGAGAAGCCTGCATAGGGAAGTGCAGAGCTATAAAGATGATAATGAAAGGATTATGAAGGCTCAGGAAGAGATACTCCATATCTTGAACATTTTGCATAAGCAAGTCAACAAATATTTTGGCACCAAGAAAGCAACGAGTGCTAGACAAGTATCAACATCTAGATCCCATAGAAAAAGGGATGGTCATGGAAATGATAGGCAGTCAAGAAGCATGAGTCGACGCCATCATTCTACAAGGCAGTCCACTAGAAGAACTAATGCAAGTTCAGGACCAGGAAGCATCCCAAGTGTGTCTCCTATTTGGAGGTAAAGAAGAAGGCCTGAGGCAGACATATTGCAAGGTGAACTTAGGAAAATCAAGACACCTACTTTCAATGGTGAGCACAGGAAAGGAGAAGAGGCCAAGTCCTAGCTGTTGGAAATGAAGAAACATTTCCAACTTCATGATTATCCATCCCAGGGTTGGAGTTACTTCACACACACCTAGGATTTATTTTTCCTAAGGTTTTTCCTTGTTTATTAGTCATAATTATTCATTATCCAGTCTCCTATATTTTAGGGTAGAATATTCCACCTAGAGAATATTCTCTTTCAGTTGACACTTCAGTTTGACTAGTTGAGTTGAGTTTAGTTCAGTTTGACTAGTTGATTTGAGTTTAGAGAATATTCTCTTTCAGTTGACACTTCAGTTTGACTAGTTGAGTTGAGTTTAGATGTTGCATTGGTTTTGTCACCATGCAACATTGGGATCATCACCATCTAATGCAAAATTTCCTTGGGATCATCACCATACTGGCACATTACCCTTTATTCCCTGAGTTAACTCCTCACTACACTTTGTTTAGTTAGTTAACTAAAGACTAGTTGACTAGTTAACTCAACTAGGTGGCAGTTCACTCACGCAACTGCCTGAGAAACTAGAATAGGTGGCAGTTCACTCCCGTAACTATTGGTGTGTGTCCAGGTCACTCTAGACCACCACTATGGCACATTTTTTCTCCTCCAGTGCGCACTCATTGAGTTATATAGATGTTAATCCCTAATATTGGCTCATTACCCCTTAATTGGGGCATATTAGATTAGTAATGCTATTTTATTTATGTCGGCTTTAGGCCATTAGTTTTAATTTATATTAGCAATTTTATTTTATTTATGTCGTCTTTAGGCCATTATTTGTAATTATACCTCCTAGTCTCCTATATATACCAAGGAGACATTTTCATTTTGAATCATCTTGTACTTAAACATTT
>ML785871.1:434397-448451 GCA_009831015.1 Picea engelmannii
TATACCTCCTAGTCTCCTATATATACCAAGGAGACATTTTCATTTTGAATCATCTTGTACTTGAACATTTAAGTGGGTTAAAAGGAGGTTGCCCCCTCGAAGAGGCTTATTATCTAAAATTATCTCTTTTTCAAGGCGTTGAGCACTTTTTCTGAGGTTTTTCTATGCTATATTGATATTTGGTTCTTAACAGAATAAGTATCCTTTGCCTAGAATTGATCATTTGTTTGATCAGCTAAAAGGTGCAAGAATATTTTCCAATATTGACTTGAGATCAGGTTACCATCAAGTAAGGATAAAGGAAGAATACATCAGCAAGAAAACATTCAGAACAAGATATGGGAATTATGAATTCATAGTAGTGCCATTTGGACTATCAAATGCCCCAACAATTTTTATGTGTTTGATGAATGGAGTGTTCAGGGATTACCTAGACAATTTTGTGATTGTGTTCCTCTATGATATCCTCATCTAATCTAAATCGGAAGAGGAACATGAGCAACACTTAAGATTGGTATTGTAATTTTTAAGAGAGCACAGATAATATGATAAGCTAAGTAAGTGCATCTTTTATCAAAAGAAGATTCACTACTTGGGGCATATAATATCAGTGGTAGGGATAGAAGTTGATCCTAAAAATATATAGGCCATTAGAGGATGGCCAACGCCAAGGAATGTGACATAGGTCAGATCATTCATGGGTCTTACCGGTTATTACTGAATAGTCATAAAAGGATTTTCAAAGATTGCAAGTCCAATCACTTCTTTGTAAAAGAAGGGAGTGAAATTTGAATGGACTTCCAAGTTTGAAGAGAGTTTTTAGTAGTTGAAGGGAATATTGACAAGTGCACCAATATTGAAGGTTGCAGATCCAAATGAATATTTTTTTGTGTGCATTGATGCATGCAAGGAAGGGTTTGGTGGAGTCCTTAGTCAAAAGGATCATGTTGTATGCTATGAGTCCAGAAAATTAAAAGAGAAGGAAAGGAATTATGCTACACATGACTTGGAGTTAGCAGCGATTGTACATGCATTGAAAATGTGGAGGTATTATTGTATGGGTAATAAATTTGAGCTAAGGATAGACCATTATGGTTTGAAGAATTTGTTTGGACAACCAACACTAAATGCTAGGAAAACTAGATGCCTGGAATTTATGAGTGAATATGACTTTGAAATTTATAAGCATATAAAGGGAAAGGAAAATCAAGTGGCTGATGCACTCAACAAGATATCTCATGAAGTACATATTGCAACCATTATCATGTATAGGATAGATCCAAAAGATAAAATTGTTGCAGCAACAAATTCAGATCATAATTATTTAAAAATAAAAGAGACATTAAAACAAAGTAATTTTCAACAGAAAATTAATTATTATGAGTTGAAAGAAGATGGAATTATCATGTACAAAGGTAAGGTGTATATGTCGAGTTCTGGGGAGTTGAAAAATGAAGTGCTAAAGGAGATGCACAATGTGTCATATGTCAGGCACCCATGATATCAAAAGATAATTGCAGTAGTAAGAATCCAATACTTTTGGTCGGGAATGAAGAAGGAAGTGCTAATTACATAGCCAGATGTCTATAATGCCAAAAGGTAAATATAGAACATAGGCACCCAATAGTTTTTCTATAGCCATTACCCATTTCAGAATGGAAGTGGGAAGTAGTTACAACTGATTTTATTACTAAGCTACCCAGAACAGTGAAGCATCATGATTCCATCATGGTGGTGGTGGATAAATTGACTAAAGAAGAACATTTCATTCCAATAAAGACTACACACAAGGCAACAAATATTGCATAAATTTATATGAGAGAAGTTTCTAGGCTACATGGAGTGCCTAAGGTAATAGTTTCAGATAGATATCCAAAGTTTACTTCCAATTTTTGGAAGGGTTTGTTTAAGGGATTTGGAACAAATTTAAATCTTAGTACAACATATCACCCAGAGTCCGATGGGAAAACATAAAATACTAACATAATAATTGATGACATGCTTATAATGTATGTGATGTATCAACCATCGAAGTGGGAAGATTATATTGATTTAATTGATTTTTCCTACAATAATGGGTATCAGGACTCATTGAAGATGAGTCTGTTTGAAGCATTGTATGGAAGAAAATGTAACCCACCGGTGAGTTGGAATAATCCAGTAGACAGAGCAGTTATTGGACCAGAATTTTTAAAAGAAATGGAAGATCAGATGGCAAATATAAAGAATAATTTAAAAGTTGTTCAAGATAGGAAGAAAATTTATGCAGACAAGAACATAATTTTTCAGATATTTCAAAGTGGGAGAAAATGTGTTCTTAAAAGTAAAGGCAAAGAGAAGTTTTATAAGATTAGGAAGCTGCCCGAAGTTGGCAATGAAATATTGTGGGCCTTTTGAAATATTAGAAAATATAGGGCTAGTTGCATACATGTTAGATTTGTTTGCATCCATGAGAGTGCATAATGTATTTCATGTGTCATTATTAAAGAAATATGTTCTTTATCCTAACCACATAATTGATTGGAATGTGAACCAGGTGGAGCACAAAGGGGATTTCTGGGTGGAACCAATACACATCTTGGACCAGAAGGTCAAGGTTCTCATAACCAAATCCATAGGGTTGGTAAAAATTTAATGGACCTGTTACAGTCCTGAAGATGCTACATGGGAGCATGAAAAAACATGTGGGATGAATACCCACAAATATTTGATAGTTTTGAAGAAGACAGATGCAATAATATGTTTTGAGAAACTAGAGTTTTGGAACCACATCTTAGAGTCCTAGCCAACTACGTTGGGACCTTGATAAAAGAATGGATCATTCCTTGGGTTAGACTTGATAAACGGATGGTACATCCCCTGGGTTATCCCTGATAAACAAATGGTGAATTCCTTAGGTTAGCAAGTTGAGAGGAACATGCGATTATGGTTGGAGCACCTGTTGGAGTTGTAAAATTGAATTTTTTTATTTTCTAAGTATTGTGATGTAAATTTGCATATATGTATATTGACATAGAGTGCACCAAGGATGGTGAAAAATAGTAGGGGAGGGGGAATGTAACATCCCCACTATAATCCCCATTTTAATTAATGCTTATGTAGATATAATATGTGGCTACGACCAAGTGATGTAATATGTGAATTGTATTTCCTTGTTTTATTAATAAAATGTGATGTCGGATGCTAAGGGGGACATGGACAAGAGATGGGGGATGAATTAATCCACAAGAGGGGTGAGTGTCTAGGATATTGGTCGAGGGGGGTCCATGGGGGACATACCCATGTATATCAATTCAACCCATTTTTCCTAAATTTACTACTTGTATATGAACCTTCCCATTTCTGATTGAGTGTTCCCAAAGCCAATCATTGAACACATGCAAGAGGGTGGGTGTGAGTGGTCACATCCCAAAGTTATTGGGAACATGGGGGTTGAGTACAATCAACTTAGGGAAGAGTGTGAGTCAAGAAAGGAAAGCCAAAGAGAGGAAATTCATATGGGTTGGGACAACATTTTTTAGTTAGTCAAGTTTATGCATGAGAAACAAGGAGAGAGAAAGAAACATAGCTTGAAGTTTATGCATCCATGGAGGGCGAATTCTATAGCAATTTGGAGCTTAATTGGAGTGAATTTGATCTAGAAAACTGAAGAGCCAAGTTGTCAATCCTGAAGAGTGAACTCCTATGTGAGTTGCACTGAAACAACAAGTGTTTGTTATTGGGTTGTTGATAGTTTTCCTCGCAGCAGTTTCCTTGAGTTCCCAGCAGAGAGATTCCTAGATACATGTGCCACAAAGATCTTGATAAATGAATGGGATGCTTGAGGGACTAAGATCAATGAAGGGGTACATTCCTTGGGTTGGACAGGTCAAGAGAAAGAGAGTTGGTGGAAAATTAGGATAGTTGTAGGAAAATATCAGTTGGGTTGAGAGTTTTATGATATGTGAGTGGATTGTGAGACACCACCCTCTTTTGTGGATTGTTAGTATCAGCTTGGGGGTGACTAGCTATTGATTATTGGAACAATTAGTCTATGGTCCAGTGGAACATCCGTCCCAAGCATCTGGTTGCACAACTATTGTGAAAATATAAGTGTTTTATCTTGGTGTTGTGTTAAATTATGTATTTAATTGTTGTGCATGAACTCTATGTATTTGGAAGTGATTTATATGTTGTTGTAATTAGTTATTTAGTTGCATTTCATGTTGATTATTAGCATGTTGTAAATGCTTCTATTTTGTGGTTGTACATAGTAGCTAAATATATTTTAAATCGTAGCTAGAAGCTATAAGAAATTGGTTAACTGTAATGAATTCATTTAGTTAGCGGAAATTTCATTTTTAAGAAGTATTATGCATCGTAATGTCGCTCGGATGGGCTTTAGTGGCTAGAACTTGTTGTTGTAGAAAAATTATGTTACAAACATAAGGTTGTTATAAAAATCTGTTGATAACACTTATTAACAACCCTCTCCCGTTATTAAAGTCTTGGTTTAAATATTGAAAGATTGTCTACTAATTGCTAGCTTTATTTTCCAACAACATACACTTGATTTTGATGGTTTAATTTGTAGTTGTCATAGTCTCTTTACTGTTGATATATATTTCCATATTGTTGCAATTTTTGGACAACAAGGTTTCTTGTTGATTCTCCATTGGTTTTGAGGCTTATATCATCATATATTGTCTTGTTTTGACTTGTCTAACATTGTTTTCCAGGTATACAACATTGGAAACCATTTACCATCTCCTAAGAATTTTCCTCAAGCCTCATTCTCATCCTTTACCTTGAAATATTGGGGCACTCTTCAATCTCTTTTCTTCCCCATCACAATCCCCCTAAGGTCACCCAGAAAGTCTCCCTTGTGTTGTACTTGTCCTTCACTAAAGCGAAGGGGATATCTATTAAGGTGACATTGATAGGTATTCCCAGTTGTGTCTCACATTTGTGGCCTAGGTTGGGATTTTCCCAAACTACAAATTTTGCAATAACAGTGAGTTCATAAGAATATAATGCACTGATATGTATTTATTTTAATTAATTGTTTTTTTTACAAATTTTCAATTAATCATCTGAAAATCAAATATTTTTTATAATAATATTGTTTTTATATTTTGTTATTGTTTTTTGATATAATGATTGAATTAATGCGTTATCCAACAAATTACACCTCTGTTATTTGTAACAATGTAAATCAACTATATATTAATTAATTAAAAACACAATATTTTACAACATTCGACAATGCAATAAAATAAGAAACTCATTTTATTATATATGAATAAGAGACCCATCATCATACAAAATGGCATAACATAAAGGTACACAATAATCAAAATGAAACCAATATGTAATTGTTACACTTATTTATAACATGAACTCATGCAATTGGGACATTATGTCGAGTACATTAAACAAAATCCTTGATTTTCATAGACAAATATTCCAAGACATGCAACTTGCAGTAACATTCAATTATGTCGATTGTCATTCATCACTTGAATTTTTGTCATCGCTTGAACTGTGTGCATGCCTCATTTATTCATCACATGTAGGCAATATTGTACTTTGATTATTTAAACTAATGTTTTCTTGATTGACATGTTTTCGATGTTCCGCCTGTTCATATTCCATCTACAAACATAGAAATAAAGTGTAATAAGTAAATTTACATATATATATATATATAGTATAATATATGTGATTGTGTAAATAAAAAAATGTACCATAGCAACAAGTGATTCATGAAAAATACACATGCTTTCGAAATCACGCCACATGTCATGTCTTGAAATCTCTTCTATTGGTTGTTCTCCATACTTTGTTTCATGCATGTTTAATACACCATGACAATGCATAGTCAATTTAATTAATATAAATGTTTCTTATTGTTCCATTAATTATAAAAAAGGGAAGTTAAACAATGTAGCTACATACAAATTGTTCAATTAAATCTTGATACTTCAACATATACTCACAACCCTCACTTAACCCAATGTTGATCGATTGTTCAATTAAGTCTTATTTGTATGCTAGCATCTATTAGAAGACATCCATGGACGAGTGTAAATTAATTATTCAAATTTAAGTACCAAAATAAATATGAAATATTTATTAAGGCTGAAAACATTTAAGTACTCACAAAATTTGCGATCAACCTTTTTATTCCTTGTCGTCCAGTATTATGTGCTTAATAGGTTCCATTTTTTTTTCTTTTGTGCAACAAAACAATTGAAAATTAGTATTTCATATGATAATTAAATTCAATGTACATAAAAAAATAAATGAACGATCACATACCTCTGATGCACATTTTTGTTGGGATGCCTCTTCCTGTGATGCAATTATGTTCATTTTTTTTATGATCTTCTTGTAGAATTTTTTGCACATCCCCATCTACATGTATATTCTTTCCCCTCATTTGTCGCTTGGAATTTTCATAATCTTTCCAATATATATATAAAATGGACATGAAAATAAATATAGAAAAAAATAACGATTTCGCAATTTTTGGAACATATTATAATATAACATGTTTAGTATAATACCTTTTAAATGATTATTTTTTGTTATTGTAAGTTTTTTGTATTGCAAGTCTCATAGGTCTCAATGACCATTGCTCTGGAAACACTTCCTATAGTTTATGTATAACATGACGCTTCCTGTAGTTTATGAAAGTCCATATATGAATAGTGTTTTAATCTATAAACACATACAAAAGTCTTGTTCATAAAGTCACTAACCAAATCTAATACTTACATTTCCTTACGAGGAGATTCATAAAGTTGGTTGTAGAGCAAAAAATCATAAAGTCATTTAAGGTAAATTGTATGTATTAAAATTCATTATTATTAATGTTTCTATTTTCATATTTAATAGTTTAAATTTAATTAAATAAATTCAATTGATTATATTTTAATTTTTTTTTTAAATATAACAATTACAAATTTAATTATGAACAATTATTGTAACGTTTTCAATAAAATAAATGAAAAATAACATTTTTTAAGAGTAATTATTCAAATTGTTTTTTATTCATTAACCAAATCCAATATTTGCATACGTGTTGATACAAAATCAAAGAAATGCAATACTTAGCATATTGTTTTTTATTCATTAACCAAATCTAATACTTACATTTCCTTATGAGGAGATTCATAAAGTTGGTTGTAGAGAAAAAAATCATAAATTCATTTAAGGAAAATTGTATATATTAAAATTCATTATTATTAATGATTGTATTTTCATATTTAATAATTTAAATTTAATAGATTCTAGTTTTTAAATAAACAAAATTTTTAAATATAACAATTACAAATTTAATTATGAACAATTATTGTAATGTTTTCAATAAAATAAATGAAAAAACAACATTTTATAAGAGTAATTATTCAAATTATTTTTTATTCATTAACCAAATCCAATATTTGCATAAGTGTTGATACAAAATAAACAAAATGCAATACTTAGCATATATTTTAGGTGTTGTCTAACTATTGTACGTTTTATCCCTTTTCGACACAAATCTACTCGAAAACACAATTTATGTTGTTTAAATTGCATTTCTGAATCCAAAAATGGATTCAATGTGTTGAAAAATCCCTAGGGCACTCGGATTATGCAGAATTAACCATTCAAATATATAGATCCATGTAATGATCCCAAGACATTATGCAAGGATCATCACGGTTTTGGTGTCTTTTTAAAACTTTTTCTAGTTGTGGTATTTCATCAAACAGTTTGTTGATCTATTGGTTTATTTGTGTTTACTTGCTGAATGGCCTCTTGATTTCGGCCTTAGGGTTTGTTGATGTGTTTATATGTGTGTATGCAGCAAATAACAAGAAGAGACAACCATGGAACATACCTCAACCATATGCAATATGATAGACAAGCCAAAACATCTCAAACTGCTTTATTCATAAAATAGAGAAACCTGCTACAATGAAGATGCCGATCTGGAATGCTCAACAGATGGCCAAGAAGATAGACAATAGAGTTGCTACAAAATGCTCCCGAAAATACAAAATAAGCCTCCAAAGGCTGGATAAGAAATGAAGACCAATGCCTAGTGCCAAACCCCTCAAGCTGGAAGATGCCACACCCTGCTGCAGTGTTGAAGCTCCTCAATATTTCAGCCCTGTTGTCAAAGGTGTCCAATCACCCTAAGAAATATGCCAACTGATAGATCGGGCAACTGTAAGGACAACCCAGGTGTCCAAATCTCCAAATCCACTCTCAAACCCTATAGATCTGAAATCCTCCACTGAATGGTGCGCCCCACTAGGTGACTGATGCCCTAGATAATTCGGCCTTGCTGAAGGAGGCCTCCAAATGCTCTAAAACTATCCATAAATATAGATCGGGACACTAAAAGTCACTAGGTGAAGTCTCAGGGTCAGATCTGAAGTGTAACTCCTCCAAACTGACTAGATCTGAATCTCAGAAATGCCCTCCTCTCCAATTCATCCCTCTGCTCTAAGAAATACTCTAAACCATGAAACTCTCTCAGAAAGAACTAGGAATGATGGTGAAGACCCTACAAGAAGAACCCAAGTGATGGAATCTCCAAAAACCCTGCCAATCTCCTACAACGAATCTCTCTCCAAGGATGGTGTGCCCCTCTTGCTGGAAACCCTCAACTGGTGCACCCTCTCTCTATCTGCACATGAAACTGATGTAGAATCCCCCTGCAACTGAGTAGATCTGGAACTAGAATGGTGTCGGAGAGTATTGCATCTTCGAGACCAAGCTTGGGACAAGCTAGGTGGAATCTTTCACCATCGAATCGTCCTCTAGGGTTTGTTAAGTCAAAACCCTCAAAACCCCCAATGTTGGGCTCACTAGCTAAAAGCCAAAAATCCAAAGATAAAACATACATGAATAATGAGAAGAGGCCCTTGCCTTTCCTTTATACTTTTTGGCTCACCTTGTCCCTCCAAAGTGACTTTCATTTTAGTAATATTTAATTAATTAATTAAATCACTTTAATTAATTAATTACCCTTTTTACCTCTGAAAAAGCTCCTTATCTCTCCTTGTGGCTTTCCTGGCCACTGAAAGTCACTTCTAGCCATCCCATCATGTAGTGTTGCCCCTCCCAATTCCAATGAGCTATTACACTGAGATGTTCCTCCAAGTAATGTGCCCAAAATGACCTCTTCAGTGATTTCAATTAACTTATAGCTCAAAATAGTCAAAATCATGGAAATCGTCGGAATGCAACGAAACCAAATCCTACCTGTGCAGAATGGATCATAATGATGGAATATCATGATCAATGCAATATGGACCCCACAATGCCTCTCAAATACCCATGTACTCACTATAACATCCATCTGGCTACTCTGGTCATCATAAATCTCTGCATTGTGATGATGTCCCAAAGTGGGGACATTACAGTCCTCCTTGCTAGAAAATTGCTTGTCCTCAAGCAATAACCAAATCCCCTCAAGTATAATGCCAGGATCCCATGTCCACCTGTGGGATACATAGTAGAACCCATCCAAAGATGAACAATCACACATGCTGCCCCCTGGGTCCCATATCAAGTCATGAACCGCTAGCCCCTGGGACGCATAATCATGAAATACACCAACTCTGTGAGTCTTCTGTACCTGACACATGGCCTCATCTCAGAGTGAATCCCTCCTCCTATTCTCTACCAAGATCCACACGGCCTCCATCAACTGCACATACTGATGCCTGACTGAGGTGATGCAAGACCTCTGTGAGGCACCCACAAGTGATGTGCTTCTCTCAACACTGAAGCTCAATGGAAAGTTAGAATAACTTTCCCCTGCAATGGTCCACTCTCCCCTGTCGATCAATGAACTGCTCAATCCTACAATCCCTGGGTCCCATTCTAACCTCTATCGAATATCCTCATGCTGACACTGCACTACTCTGACCATGATTATCTGCCCCCTGCATACATCCTGAACCCTCCTCTCCTGGGTCCTCTAGCTGAAATACCTGTGACCATTGGACATGTTGTCCAAAAACTGTATCAGTGAAGACACCTCTATAGAAGAAGTACCTGTCCAACCATATCCATGCCCTATCATGATGATCAAGTGGAAGAAAATGTCTCTCCCCATATGACAAGTACCTGCAAACCCACTCCAAACCAAACCAAGGTGGAGTGTGTGGCTCTCTGGTGCAACCTGGGTCAACATGAACATTGTGCTAACAAAACGGACTCCGGGGTACCATGGCAAACTTGGAAGTTTATCACTTCCAATCTCCTCTAACTGCTCCTGTGTGAGATTGATCACTGTCAGAAGCCCTATGTGCTCATCTACTACCACATGGCCCATGATGCTCTCTCTCACACACCAAGTCTCAACTGGCTTCCTATGACGATCCCTCTCTCTCCGGCTGGATGCCGTAAAGGTACTCATGTCAGGTGGCCTCAACCTAGGCACTCTCCATGCTCTCAGCCACTGTCTATCTCTCCTCATGCGACTGCTGATCTGGTGAAGGTGCTCAATCATAACTATGGGCTGCTACAAAAGAGTGAAATATGCATACTCCCCTAAGTGTGTCTCCTCTCTGTAAGGCACTAGACCCCTCTGAATGTCACCATACATCTAGACATGACTCTGTGACCTATCCACCATCACTGTATGCTCCAGCATGCTCATGTCATCTCCTGTAGACTCATGCTGCATCATAGATCTAGGGTGTGATGCTGGATCAACCTCTACATGGAGGTCAACTGCTCTCGGAACACAAATGGAAGTGTCCTCTATCAACTGGTGCTCCTCTGCTAGACCACCAACATCCTCTAACCATGTGACCGACTGATACATCTGAGTGTCCACTAAGACAGATGAAGTGGATCTCTGATGGATCTCCTTAGGAGACTCATATGTCCTAGACTCTGATTCTTGAAGGGCGGTCTATTTGCCTTTCAAGAATCCTCGAGTTCTCTCCAACTCCTGAGTGAGTGGTCCATCTCTAACTCCTGCTCCCTCATATCCTCATGATACATCTCACCAACCCTAATTAGATAATCCCTATCTATCAACAACTTTTGGTAGTCAGCCCTCATCACAGATACTCTCTCCATGAGAGTATGAAAATCATCCATGGCAATTTCCTCATTTGAACTACCATGTGCCACTGATGCTCTCCAACAGTAATCTGCCATCACTGCATGCATGTCATCAATACCTCTAGTGGCTTCCCTGATCATATCCTCACTGGATATCAACTGTGCTGCTAAGTGGTGTGACTCCTGATCATGGTCATGCTGAGGTGCCACCGCATATCCCTCACTACCACTGTCAGTCTCGCTAATGTCAAATCTAGAGTCCCCAAAGACACTCTCTGCATAAGATAACGTGCTCAACTGTCCACTATCTACAGTGCTACTGGGTCTGTCCATACGTAACTACACATCATCCTCAACTGCTAGCTCCCTCTGAAGCATATTGTATCCGGTGTGAGCAGTTGTATCCTCCTATGCACTCAACCTGCTACTATCATCTGTTCCTGGATCCCATATAGATGTATCTAGACTCATGCTATGGTCATCCTGACTACTAAAGAGTGCATCCTCATCCATGCAATCTGATCCTGCAAGTAAGTGCTCCATCCACCTATCAACCTCTGCAATCTGCTCAACCAATGGAGTCTCCAATAGCTGTGACTTTATCTCCTCTGGTTGACCTGTATGTGTGAAGTCAGCTGTCGGTACGTCCTATACCTCCTCTTAGATCTGTGGGTCTAACTGTCCATGGTGTGCATCTCTCACACAAGGCTCATCAACCCTATCTGACATGTTACTACCCTCCTCATGTGACGTGGTTATCAGGGGTGTCTGGAAGGATGACATACGTTTCACGGCCATCATAGGAAGCTCATCATCTCTAGGTGCTAACACGTGTGACTCCTCACTAGTGTCACCACTTTGCTGAGGCGTAAGGTCATCAATGGTATGTGACATATCTGCTAAGACACTGGTGCTATTGTCCTGTCCATCCAGTTGCCTATCCACTACACAAGGGTCATCATCCTCCTCAAGCGTGCAAGCATCACTAGTCTCTGTGCATCACTAGTCTCTGTGCAAGAGTCATCATCACTATCCTCTGAGGTAGAGTCACTATCACTAGCCTCTATGCAAGAGTCACTGTCATCATCCGACTGCTCCAAATCCTCATCATCACTATCATAGTGTACCTCAATGATCTGCTTCTTACCCTTACCCCTACACCTATGATGTGGTTCCCAAGGCACCTTGCAACTGTAGCAACGTTGCGTGCTCCTAATGGGTGTGGGATTTCTCTGTGCTTCCCTCCATATAGCTGCTCTGGCTCTGCCTCTCTCTGCTATGCTGGTCCAATATGTTACCTCATCTTCACTCCAACTGGGGTTTTTCATGGATATAAACTTTTGGAGCATTATTAGAGGCCCAAGTCTCTCACAAAGTGCATGATATTCTCTTTCACAACTCACAACTATTCCAACAAAATCTGTAGACCCCATATTTCCTTATGGAAGATCCCTCAGGCTGGCAGGAGTCTAATCTCCGATACCACTGTAATGATCCCAAGCCATTATGCAAGGATCATCACGGTTTTGGTGTCTTTTTAAAACTTTTTCTGGTTGTGGTATTTCGTCAAACAGTTTGTTGATCTATTGGTTTACTTGTGTTTACTTGCTGAATGGACTCTTGATTTCAGCCTTAGGGTTTATTGATGTGTTTATATGTGTGTATGCAGCAAATAACAAGAAGAGACAACCATGGAACATACCTCAACCATATGCAATATGATAGACAATACAAAACATCTCAAATTGCTTTATTCATAAAATAGAGAAACCTGCTACAATGAAGATGCCGATCTGGAATGCTCAACAGATGGCCAAGAAGATAGACAATAGAGTTGCTACAAAATGCTCCCGACAATACAAAATAAGCCTCCAAAGGCTGGATAATAAACAACATGTAAATTAACACACAATTGATACTTATCTTTTATAGAATACCACCAGCTGTGTGCAGACCTTCCATGATCCTTCCAGCCTTAGACCATGTTGCTCATAACTCTTAGCAGTGGGTCACCCCCAAGCTAGGACTAAACTCCACTCGGGTAAAGGGATTCCCATCTAGGCTGAGACAAATCAGACAATAGGAAGAATCTCGTTTCAGGAGCCAAATCAAACTAATATCCTATAGTCTCTCATTCCCCACATGCCTGTCCTACCCCATGAAGTGTTCCCCTTCTCTGTTCAACAGTACTTTGGCTGCCCCAATTCCCTTCCAGGGCTTTAGCAATAGGCCGAACATGAAGTCTCTAAGAACTATAGCTGCAGTTGGGCTCCCTCGGGAAAATCACTTCCCCAGCAAACTCTCTCACCTGGAGAGAGTTTCTCACAGGCCCCACAACCCGCCTCTTCAATCCAAAAACAACGTTATAGGTAATGGTGAAGAAAACAACAACGTTCAACTAATGCACAGGTGATGGCATCAACAACAACCTTCAGGTTTGGTGTAGGCATTTTTCATAATAGACAAGTACATCACATGCTTAGGTAGGTATAGGTATGTTGTGCCTCCTTTTATCGCACAGTTTGTAGCTAGGTCAAATGGCTGTTGGCAAATTCAGTGGACAGAATGCAATAGATGCGGATGCTTGTCATTGATGACAACAATGAGGATGGAAGAATGAGAGATTTGAAGAGGATGGAAGATGGTGACTGTCGGATCCCATCCAAATTTCCCGAAAGACCCATAGTCGTCAGATCTGCAGAAGCTGCGTAGAAGTTAAGCGCAGGGGTTAAGTCCTACTGAGCAGTGATCACCGTAGGGACACACGGCAGACATCTGGAGGAGAGTCGGAGGTCAGTTCATCGGAAAATCGGAGTTTCCATGGACATGGAACTCTTGTATATTGGAATCGCAACCCGCGATTTCCCGATAGGAGGTTTGAACCGCCCATTTGTGAGAACACGTGGCAGGAGATCCGGACAAGTCGGTATTCGGCGTTTCGGAGTTCTCGGTGACGAGAGACTCACAACCGCAGGAATCGCGATATCCCGATACGC
>ML785871.1:481772-493024 GCA_009831015.1 Picea engelmannii
ACATGAAACATACATAGACAATACCCATAAGTATAACACATGTATAAATACACAACATGTAAATTAACACACAAATGATACTTATATTTTATAGAAGGCCACCAACTGTGTACAGACCTTCCACTATCCTCCTAGCCTTAGACCATGCTTCTCATAAATCTCAGCAGTGGGTCACCCCTGAGATAGGACTAAACTCCACTCGGGTAAAGGGATTCCTAGCTAGGCTGAGACAAATCATACAATAGGAAGGATATCATTCCAAGAGCCAACTCAAACTAACAACCTACAGTCTCTCATTCCCCACATGCCTGTCCCACCCTAGGAAGTGTGCCCATTCTCTTCTCAACAGTGCTTTGGCTGCCCCACTTCCCTTCTAGGGCTTCAACAATAGGATGAACAGGAAGTCTCAAAGCATTGTAGCTATAGTTGAGATCCCTCAAGAAAATCACTTCCCTAGCAAACTCTCTCACTTGGAGAGAGTTTCTCACGAGCCTGACAACCTGTCTCTTAAATCCAAAACTTAAGTCAACCACTTACAATTAATGGTGAATACAACAATAACATTCAACTAATGCATAGGTGATGGAAAAAAAAACAACCTTTAGGTTTGATGTAGGCAGTGTTCATAACAGACAAGTACAACACATGATTAGGTAGGTACATGTGCATTGTTCCTCCTAGGAGGAATACAATTTTCTGTTGATAACAAGAAATGTACAGGGTAGCTCAAGAGTGTGTGCAAGCTCCAAGGTGCGTGAATGATGTAGAGGTTGACTGATGAAGAGAATTTTGAGTGCTTGAATGGATGAGTGAGTGAATGGCTCCCTCAGTGGGAAACATACTAATTTCCCCCACACTTATTTGCATGCACCCTTGATGACACATGGCTCTCAAGGGGCACGTTCCTCTCCACTTGGATTCATTCTCTTTCTCATGAGACTTAGGATAAAATAATTATCCTCACCAAAATATTTAGGAATAATATTATAATATTCATTTGGCAGTAAGCCCTCAAGATTAGCCCTTTTCCTAGTCTCTTAGCCCCTCCCTTTCCATTCCCAGTGGAGTTTATTCCCCCATCCTCTTGTATCATGGTCGTTCTACATGCAATGATGTATTATATTAATGATATGAGTGTTTACATATAAAAAAAAAATAGGCTCATTGGCCTTTAGCATCTATCCTCTCCAGCCTAATCATCACATAAGGCTCATGTCTTATAATCACTTGGTTCACCAGCCTATAAAACAAATTTTACATTTTCAATTGGGGCTCATTCTTGGGGTATTACAATTGTATTGTGTATATTTTGTGTTTTATTTCTACATGTTATTTATTTTATTGCTTCATGATCCATTTTTTCTAACAGGAGTGGAAATATTTTCCATTTGTTGATGTGTTATGGCCTAGGCTACCATAGCATTGGTTAGCCAATAAGTCTCCATGAGGAGGAAATATTTTGTTTCTCTGGTGCGATTTTTCCCTGGGTCGGTTACCTATTCCTTGGCATCCAATAGTATATCTTCTTCCAAGATGGCCCTCATTTTCTTAAGGACATCCTATTGAATATTGGTCATTTCCCTTTTTTCCAATGTTGAGAAGAGGCAGTGGAAGAGGTTGATTGTTTCTCTCACATCTCTTGATGCTTTGATGCATGTTCACGGATTCATTGCAGAACGTCATTCCCCCATCCCTCTCTTCTTCTTGAGTCACCCACTAGTCTCAATCGATTTATTATTTTTCATAGTGTCCTTGCTTTGTCCAAATTCCATGCTTCTACACTACAACCCAATTCCCTTCCACATCCACAAGAGGTGTGGTGGTTGTTGTCTGAAATTATCACCCTTAGAATATATGAACTCCCAACTTAAGATAATCCTTGTAGTTGGGATGAAGAAACCCAGGGTGCTGGAGCACCCTCGAGTCACCACCTTCCTTGCTTCTTGTGAGCACCATGAATTTCTCAGGAAACCTTATGTTGTTCCTGAAAGATTCGGTCCTATCTGAAATCTGATGTTGTGATTTCTCCCTGACCACCTATTTATATTAATGGAGTCTATCATCTGCCTCAAAATCCATCCTTTCCTCCACTCACTATCATGATAAACGAATTTGGTCCCTCTCCTACCAGCTCAGGATCGGTCTCGTCTGCTCATAATTATGACATTACCATTGGGTTACACCATGGGTATCATCCCATATTAAATCCTCATACATTCTACCACTAGATCATATGCACGTACTTCCATTATCTGGGTTATCAATGTCACATACTAATTGTTGTCCTTTTCATTTTGTTTCCAAGTAGCTCTGTCGACTTCGGGAAGTATGTTGGCCTGAGCCAAAATGGATGGAGACTACTCTTTAGTTTTTCATGTGGGAAACTAGCATCTCCACCTAGAGGTCGTTGACTCCCATTTTTGTCACCCCTTCCGAGGGTATATTATAATGTCATTATTACAATATATGAAAATACATAATTATTCAAATCACAATCATTTCATTCATCATATTTAATCATTTTTGTTTCTAAACGCGTTTAATCAACATATTGTATCTTACTGGACAACAAACACTTGAAGAAGAGTTAAACATTATATGGCATTAATGGTTATAAATTTTTGCAATCACAATCTAAACTAAATGATTTCATAAAATTAAAGTTAAACATTATATGGCAATTGTAGCTCTAAATGAGTGACACATCCCAAATTTAAATTAAAACAAATAAATCATCAATAATGTTAATCATTAGCATACTCATAATAGATTTTATAAATCAAACAACAACAATATCAACATGATATGAAAAAACATAATATACATGAGCGATATACATATTAATATACATGTTATCAAAATTAATAAACATGTTATATATACATCTCAAGTCAAATATAAAACAATCAATATACATGTTAAATAGTACCACTACTAGCTAGGTCCACTAGTAGAGCGAGAGGCAATAGTGTAACACACCCAACCTCTTAAAACTCATTAGGCTAGTGGGGTGTTCAAAATTTCCCTTTTATTTTTTAAATTACCTTCTTAAATAGTAACTATAAAAGCAATATTGAGCTCGTAAGTCAATTCTTCTCATTGAGAGATTTCCAGCAACTGTAATTAAGTTCAAATCTGAGTTTTTGATTGAAATTTGTGGTCTCTTAAATTTCTCAGTATTTTCTTACCCAAATTCCACCTCATACCCACATGGCACCCATGTGGAATCTCATTACCTATATCATCTAACATGGCATGGCTCAAGAATTGATGTGTTAGGAAACACAACCTCCAACATGGCAATACCAAGCCCAAATAGTTGGTGTAAATACCTCACAAACCAACAATTAGGATCTGGAGATGGGGCCCTTCACATCTAGAAACACGGGCGTCCAGGCCTCCCAAGGATTTTCACTTCAAAAAACTCTTGGATATCGAATGGTCCAAATATTCAAGGCAATGAATCCCTCATGAGCTTACTTTGGGACCTCAATACAGAAACTTAACCCATACAGGAATTTGGGCATCTGAGATTCCCAAATGGTTGACACTAGTAGTTCCTTCCATATATCATATGTTTTGGATAACCAGGGCACTACACCTCTCGATATTTCCATGGAACCGTGAAGCATCCAGGCATCCAAGATTCAAAGGGTTATCACAAAAAATTTCTTCCAAATGTCATATGTTCCAGTTAGCAAGACATGACATGGAGGTTGACATGGCATGACACCACCTAACACTGCAATACACATGGCTGATTGTTATAGAAATTTTTTCCTCACTCCATGCATCTTGATTTGATGGATTTCCATTTCCCTTTGCAGACTTAAATTCCCCTTTTTTTTCACTCTAGAGATAAAAATTAATTTTTTTTTTTCCATATAAGAGACCTACAAGTTAGACAACTCGTGTCTATGCAAGTTGTTCCACTACAACCCATGTACATCAAGTTTGGTACTCAAAAATTAAAAAATATGTCGGGTTTCCATGCCATGTCACGTGATCCATAATCCTTGACCTTCCATATACTAGAAACACACTTAATCGACCCGTCAATTCCATTTGAATGCTTAAATTGAGCCATATCCAAGCCTTGAAGGAGGATTCAAAACATTGAGAGAAAAGATACTCTAGAGAAATTTCACTTCATATTGAGTTTACATCCCTTTGTCCTTGAAAGTCTAAACTTCTTGTGTATAGCCCCCAAACTCTTCCTATATTGTGATGGATAACTTCATTGACTCCTACTTTTTGAGCTTTCCTTTGCAGAGGATTTAAGTGGTGAAGGCCCAGCTGCAGGGACTTAGTTTCTCGGTTCGAATATTTTCCATTACATAATTTTTTCACCTATGTACTTCTGTTGATTACATTAATAGAAATACTCTTTTCTCATACAATTGATATCTTGAAAATATTTGTATTTCTTTCAATGGGTGTATTTATTATGTATGTTAATGGATTATGCTAATTTATAAGCTAACATTATATATAGTCACCACATGCTTTCATATCTTGGTTGTTGAGGACAATTTGCAGGTACAAAGATTTGGGTCGTGTGCTCAATGGTGGTCTTCTAAAAACATCTAAACAAGGTAGGCTTCTAGCCTTCTCTTGTTAGAATTTCATTTATATAGCATACTTGAGATTATAGTTTATTTTTGGGTGTCATTCTCTTTGTTGTGGTTTTCCCCTAGCCATAGAGAGATTTTCCTCATAACAGAATTGACGACCATAGTGGGGATATCTCCTTTTGGGGGTATTGGGTGTTTTTTGTCCTTGATTTTCTCTCCGTTTTCCTGAGCTTTTGTGTCACATGTTGCTTGATAGCCTGTATGTTTCCTTGCATATGATTTTCTTGGCCTAACCCTCGCTCTGGCAGTGTCTTTTTTGGAATACGTAGGTTTTCCCTTGACATTCGTGTACATACGCGATTTGTATGTCTTTAGGGTGCGTATGTACATGTTAGTTCCCTAAGCAGCCGCGTACATCATGTCTTAATTTCTTTTGGCTGAGTTTGGTGTTTTCTAGGTGAGTTTTATGATACTTATTGGGTCCTTATTCTGACTGTTAAGTTCCTACAGAGTGATAGGAAGTCGTTTTATTGCTAAATTTTTGGGTGAACTCCTTTCTTGTAATTTTCCTCATTTTTTGTCCTTGCATACTGGTATGGGTAGTTTCTTCTTGTTATCTTGCTTGGCTTGTCTATTTTTCATTGCAGTAGGTTCTTCATGTGAGGTTGTTATTCAGTCCTTGTATTTTATTTTTATTATATCAAAAATACAAAAATATTTTCTTTCTTGCATTTTACTTATGGAATTTTCACTTTTGGTTACTTTGCATTGATTTTGACATATTAGGAAAGATTGCACTTCATTGAAATTGTAGATATTACATTGTGGAAAAAATATTTAGAAGCATACCATCTCTTTGAAATTCAAGACTAGTACTTAGCAGTGTTTTTATGTTTGCTTTCTTTTATCTATACTGAGTCGTAATACCATCAGTCTCACAATTGCACCTCTTGAGTAATAATAAGTCATTAAAATTAATGTCAAATAATTAAAATTGATTAGAATTTTTTTTTATTTTTCAGGGTACACAAAAATTTATAGGACCTAGAGCCTTGGAATAGTATTTTGTGAGTAAACTTCTCCAAGGCTATAAAGTTGAGCGTACGTGTCTGAACAGGTAGTGGTGAAACCCATTATATAATTGGCTTCCTCATGAGGATCTTCTCACACTAGATTTAACCATGATGCCACATGAAGTTGGCTGCAGAGATAACTCTCTAATACCTTCCTAGTGTCATAGATATTTTCGGAATTCTATTCGTGTCTGGGGGTCTTTCTAGTGCCTTTACCTCCATGAGAGGCGGTGATTTCAAGATTTCCATGGATCGGACTTGTGATTTCTCACCTAAGCATTGGTTATATCATGGTGACTTTAGTTGCTTGACATAGGTAGCCACATAGGTTTCTTGCACGGGTTATTATATGAGTACCCTAAGTCATATAGTGATTGGAAAACACACAAACTTTATGGAGGATTTCCTCTTTGGAGGGATTTGACCGATTGCACTATGAATCCTACAAGGGTCCTTATAACTATTTATGATACCTACACTCTATTTTTGTGGAGTCTTAGGCCCCTCTTGGGTGAGGCATACCAACTTTAGTTCAGGAGGTCCCTTTCAACCATTATACCCTATTTTTGTGCATTGTAATTTAACTTTATTTAGGAGTGTACTCTTTGATTATTAGTTGGACTTAGGATTTTATATTTCATTGTGATTTTTGACTACTATAGTTGGTGGAGCCCCCACAACTCCCTCAGTTAGTGCTACCCAGTCCATGGTCTCTACTTAGTCCATGGGGACCAATTATTTTGTATTTTCAAGTGGTATGTCGAATCATAGTACTCAACCAATGCATTGGGCCTCTAACATTTTCTCTTTTGGTATGCCAGACATGATTTCACACTTGCAATCCTTTGTTTTGTCCTGTTATTTGAATTTTGGTTTTGGGTCTAGGGGAATGATGCCTCCTTTGTTAGCAAATCTTTAACAGACAATGCATGCTTGTATACTTGTCATTGATGGCAAGTACAGCAATGAAGATGGCATGAGTTTACAACAATGAAGATGGCATGAGTACAGAAAGTATGTAATAGATGGACATTATGAGAAGATGAGATGACGTTGCAGAGAAGATTCGAGATTCGAATAAGCTCAGAAGAGATAGTGCAAAGTATGTAATAGATGGACATTATGAGAAGACATTGTAGAGAAGATTCGAGATTTGAATAAGCTCAGAAGAGATAGTGCAAAGGATTGTTGGCAGATCTTCGATGGAAAGATTAGAGTAAGCAGAACAAAGTAAGATCGGGAGGAGAAGTAGCATTTCTGATCGTTGGATCCCATTTACAATTCCCGATTTAATCGCAGCCTTTAGATCAAGGTGTGATCTGGACCATCGAATCCATTTCGGAGTTTCACGACTCACGACTTGGAGAGGAAAGAAATATGACCATTGAAATCACGATATGTAAAAGCCTGATTTAATCGCAGCCATCAGATCAAGGTGTGATCTGGACCATCGAATCCATTTCAGATTTTCGTGACTCGGGAATTGAAGAAGCAAGAAATATGACCATTGAAATCGCGATATGAGAAATCGCGATTTAATCGCAACTGTAGATTCATCGAGATCGTGGACTGTTGATTTAAGCTTCATTTCGGAGTTTTGCCTATTGCAACTTGGAGTGACAAGGACCTCCATCGAAGGAATCACGAGATGTGAATTCACGAGGAGATCTGGACCGTAGATTCATCAAAATCGTGGACCGTTGATCTAAGCTTCATTTTAGAGTTTTGCCTATTGCAACTTGGAGTGAAAAGGACCTCCATCGAAGGAATCATGAGATGCGAATTCACGATGAGATCTAGACTGTAGATTTATCGAGATCGTGGACTGTTGATCTCAGCTCCATCTCGGGGTTTCGTGGATCGTGACTTGGAGATTCGAGATGCCTCATCTCCAAACTCACGAAATGCGAATTCGTGAAAGCACTTTATGTATAATTGCTTGGTCATAGCCGAGGAGATATAAAGGAAAGAGCCAGCGCAGAAAAACTCCATTTCGGAGTTTCGAAACTCATGACATGGAGACTCAAGATGTCTCATCACAAAATCTCTAAATTGCAAAAGTGTGAAACAGGTAAATAACACAAGAACCCATCAGAGTAAATCCAACGAAGTAGGGGAATCTGAGCATAATCGAAGAGCTACTGTTGCACGTCATAGTGTAACTGCTAGAAACCACTGATGGTTTCTGCCAGAGGACTCGAAGACACTTCAGGGTGATTGACAGAGGAGATGAAGAGTCTCTGGGAATCTTCAAGAGGGATGAAGATGCTTGTGGAGGTGATTGACAGTTGGATGAGCATTGAAGCTTGTAACTAGAACAGAGAAGGTGAGCTCGACTGTCACAAAGAAGATGAAGAGTCTCAACTGCCAAAGAGGCTGAGGCATCTCATCATAACATACAGTGATGTTGAACGAGTGGAAAAATGGCTAGAGAAGATGAAGAGTCACGATGATGATAAGACAGAGCACTCGAGTTGTGGAGGATATAGGCACGGTGTGAGTATGCAGAGGCATTGCACGCATTGCATGTACAAGGTGCACAAAAGATATAAATACACAGTACAAAGAATACATGGGGTTGATGTTGTTGCTGGGATTGTTGTGGATGTTGTTGAAGGTGATTCATGCATGAAGAAGGATCAGAATGCAGCAGGTGGAAAGAACAGAAGAATAACTGTGCAACGAATGGACATGGCACACAGAGCATAAAAGCAGAAGAACAGAATGGGCAGTGGATGCATGCTGGAAGACAACGAGGAAGTCTGAGTAGCAAAATCTTGCAGAACAGTGATGAGACTGGTAAGCTATTATTGAACACTATATCATTGTAATAGGATTCATTATTTCATATTCATAATCCAGGGAGGTTGGGAGGTGCTAGGGAGGACTGGTGTCCTTAGAGGTTCAAGTGGGGGCTTGAACACAGGGAGTTGGTGCTTCCTTCTAGTTGGTTCTAGAGAAACCAGGGAGTTGGTGCTTCCTTCTAGTGGGTGCTAGAGAAAAATAGAGAGTTGGTGCTCTCAGCAAGTTGCAGCTTGCAAAACAGAGGTTGTAGCCTCACAATGAGTTGGTGCTCAAATGTATGATAATGTAAATAATGTAAATAATGCTTATCATATAAAGAAGAAGAGGTTTTTACACTGTATGGGTTTCCTTGGGAAATATCTGTCTCTGTGTTTCTCATATATGGGGCTGATGTTGAATGTGCCATTGTTCATTTCCCTGCATTATTGTGATCATCATTGAGTGCCTTGTAAATATTTTAAAAGAAGCATAATTGTTTAAGCATGGGAACAACTGATTCACCCCCCTTCTCATTTGTTCAACAATTGCTATCAGAGCCAGCCCCTTTTATCTAAGGGTAGATCCTAGAGCTTAAACATGTCAAGCCATGAAGGAAATTCAACCAATAATGCCCCTCTGTTCAATGGAACAAACTTTTCCTTCTTGAAAGATAGAATGAGAGCCTACATAATGTCGTTAGGTGCAGATGTCTAGGATGTGGTAGATACTGGTTATGTAAAGCCAGTTGTGCTAGCTAATAAGGATGACAAACTAGAATTTAGCTTCAATGCTAAGGCTATGAATGCTATCTTGAGTGGGCTTGCAGAAGCAGAATTCATAAAAGTTATGCACCTAGGAACTGCCAAAAAAATGTGGGACAAACTCATTAGCAGCTATGAGGGTAATGAGAAAGTAAAGGATACAAAGCTTCAAACCTACAGAATATAGTTTGAACAGTTGAAGATGAAGGAAGATGAAACTGTTGGAAAATATTTTCTAAGAGTAGAAGAAATGGTAAATGCAATGAAGGCACTTGGTGAAACAATTGTTGAACCTTCTTTAGTTCAGAAAATATTGAGATCTCTCCCAGATAGGTTCAACCCGGAGGTCCCTGCTATAGAAGAACTTAATGATCTAAAAACCTTGGGGTTTGATCAACTGTTAGGAACATTGGCTGCATATGAAATGAGAATAGTTAAAGATAAACCTACCTCTAGAGAAGCATAATTTAAAGCAGATAAGAATGAGGATTCTGAGCCCGATGAAATTGAAGAAAAATTTGTGAAGAGACTGAAGAAGGGATCAGACAAATACAAAGGTAAACTGCCTTTCAAATGTTTCAACTGTGGTAGGATAGTTCATTTTGCAAATAAATGTCCCCACAAAGGAAAGGATCAGACATGTGATGATGAGGAGAAGTACAAACACATAAATTTGTTTAAAGAGAAAAACTTTAAGAAGAAAAGTCTGTGCGTAAACAATGATGATGATCCTTCAGATGATAAAGAAAATGACTCCTCTATTGAAGATAAACTAAATGAATTCATACTTATGGCCAAAGAGGATTATGATAATAAAAGCACAGGAAGTGATGAAGAAGAAGCTATGGTTGACATGGAAGGAGAACTGATCAGTGCACTGGAAGAGATTGACAGACTAAGAATCAAGAACAGAAAGCAAAGACAATTGTTGATACAATTCAAGAAAGACAGTAAAGAACCTGATGAAGACCTTATCCTACTAAAATTAGAATTGGAAGAGGCAAAGAAAATTGAAGAGATTTTGAAACAACTATCAAAAAAGAAGGCAAGATGTGAAGCATTAGAACAAGAAGTAGTGAAAAAGAGGAAAGAAATGGAGAATTTTCAAGCCTTGTATAATCAGAATTTTTCAAGTATCAAAGCCTCGAAAGGATTGGCCACCATTCTGAATCAGCAAAGGTATCCAAAGCTGAAAAATAGCTTGGGGTATGAAGAGGGATCAAGCAATGGTAAGACAGGAAATGAAGAATCCATCAAGTTTTTCAAAAGTACAACTAATGACAATAACAATCCTGCAGAAACAAAGGAAGACAATCAGCCGCCCAGGTCGAGTAAGGAAAAAGATGCCAGATCTGAATCTGTAGAACAAAGAAGTAATGTGCTCACTGTTGAACGATGTCATCAGTCTGGAAGAAATCAATTTTCTCAAAGAAGACAACCATTTGCCAGGTACAAAAAATTCTTCTATGGCTATTGTTTCTACTGTGTTAACTTTGGTCACAAAGCTATATTTGTTCCTTAAGACTTAGACATGAGTAATTAAGATTTCAAAGGAATAAATACTTTCCACAACAAAGAATTATGCAACCAAGTAACAAACCCTCACTGACTTCCAACTGCCAAATTAAGTCCAGGGACATGCAACTAAAGAGGTCAAGAAATCATCAAAAGTCAATGAGTAGACAACGTTGCACCAATAAGTTTGACTTGTTGAACAATGAGATTGAATGCTACATATGTCATAACTATGGACACAAATCTATTGACTGTCGTTTAAGGGAATATGAACCAGATTCGAAATCTCATGTTGAAAATGTCAAGTTTTGGAAGAAGAAGGAAAGTGACAAGTGTGGATTAGTGTTCTCCGCTCAAAGAAAAATGAACCCTTGGTATATAGATAGTGGATGATCCAAACAGATGACGAGAGACAAAGGCAAGTTTCTATCTCTAAGTGAAAGCAAATCAGGAAACGTAACCTTTGGAAATGATGCTCCAGGGAAAATAAAGGGCAAAGGGATGGTGAGCTTAAGTAATGGAAAAGGAAAAGCCCAAGATGTTCT
>ML785871.1:499003-514566 GCA_009831015.1 Picea engelmannii
ATAATACTTATCATATAAAGAAGAAGAGGTTTTTACCCTGTATGGGTTTCCTTGGGAAATATCTGTCTCTATGTTTCTCATATATGGGACTGATGTTGAATGTGCCATTGTTCATTTCCCTGCATTATTGTGATCATCATTGAGTGCCTTGTAAATATTTTAAAAGAAGCATAATTGTTTAAGCACGGAAACAACTAATTCACCCCCCCTCTCAGTTGTTCAACATCCTTGTTCTCCTTTTTCATTTGGTGGGGGTCATATCCCTCAAACAAATTCTACAATAGGAGGTTGGAATCTTCCTTCCACTGGACCCAATACTAGATACACTTTTCCAAGATGGAGTGCTCAAATGGGTGGTCCTTCTACTTCTTACATCCCATACATCTATCCTTATTCCACTGTGTCAGTTCCTACAAACGCTTTTCTCATGGAAAACCTCCCTCTAACCTCTAGTGTTTCATCTGGGGGGAGTCAATTTTATAGTATGGGAAACCCCTTGCATGGAGTTCCTTCATTTGGGGGAAACATATATCCTCACATGAGTAACACATGTCATGTCTCTTTCTCCTTGCAAGCGGCTTCCTCAACGATGATTCCCTTACAACATTTTATGAATAAGTTAGGAGGAGGATACTATCCTACTGGGTAGGGCCATGGTGTATACCAGAACCTTGCTTGGCATGTGATATCTCAAAACCAGTCTTTATCAAGACCATGGTCTTAGATGTCACAACCAACTGTTGCAAGTCATGTTGGAAGTACAAGTCTAGTCACTATGAGTCATACTGGCATTAAGTCACCAACCTCTGCAAGTCATGTTGGAGACATGTCACCAACCTCTGCAAGTCATGTTGGAGACTTGAAACTAACCTATGCAAGTCATGTTGGAGGCTTGTCACTAGCCTCTAAAATTCATGCTAAGGATAAGTAACCAGTCATTGCAAGTCATGCAAAGGGCACAACTCGAGTCACTGCTAGTCACACTGGACAAACATCACCAACCTTTGCAAGTCATGTTAGAGATGTACTATTTGCCACTGCAAGTCATGCTAGGGGCATTGATATGATTTGGAATCCTAGACGTATAGGACGTAAGCCCAATTTGTTGTATAGACTTTGCAAAGGAGATCACCTAACTTGTTTTTGCCTTGTTATTGTGGTGGTATGAGAATCGTGGTCCTTGTCTAGTGGCCCTTCAAGTTCTGAGTCATCTTTTATTTCCCAAAATTCTAATCCTTCTTTGGTTGATACATCGGTCATGCCGATGCAATATTTGGCTGACACCACTCCTATTTTGGGGAGTGATGCATCTCTTGACCATGTTGTCTCACATCCTGTTCAACCAACGGTTGTGTCGATGTAATCTTTAGCTGAAACCACTCATGTTTTTGGAAGTGATGTGTCTCTTGACCATGTTGTCTTGCATCCTATTCAACCAACGGTTGAATAAATGGTCATGCCGATGCAATATCTGGTCAATCCCACTCTTCTCTTGGAGAGTAACAAGTCTAAGGAAGTGACATTGTCGATGCAATCTTCAGTCAATCCCACTCTTCTCTTGGAGAGTGACAAGTCTAAGGAAGTGACATTTTATATGCAATCTTTGGTCAATCGCACTCTTATTTTGGGGGCTAATGCATCCTTCGACCATTTCCTTATCATTTATATTTATGTACCTTATGAACAAGGGAGAATTACACTCCGTCCAAGTCCTAGGATGGTTTATTTTGATTGGAGTGATCTTGTAGAGCCTCATCTTCTTTCTTCTGCGCCCTTCTAGATAATGGGTGTCCGTCGATGTATTGTAGATGAAGGATCCTCTACAAGTATTCTATCCTCCTTGACTTGGAAAGCTTTGGATTCTCCCAAGCTTGTTTCAACTACCAGTGAGTTGTTGGATTTTGATAGAAGACCTGGATGGGAGCCCTAGCCTCCCCCATCATATGTTGCTTAGAACATCATCCTTGAGTCTTAGTTAAGCTATTTTCAGACTCCAAAAAATGAAAATATTGTCGAGTGAACTTGTCTCTTTCACACTCATTAAATGATTTTTAAAGGACATCTATTTTGGTATAAGTTTAACCCTTTTCTGAACCAAGTAGAATACTTACGAAAAATGAATACTCTAGTCACCATTGGCCATACGATTTCTTCTGGGTATTATTTTATACTTTTTCTAGACTAGGGGACTAACATCTATGAAAAATGACACTTGTTGAGTTAAGTTGTAAATTGCATCCCATTATCATGCTTGCATTGTTGATCCTAATGTCATCTCTCGCTTTCTCAATTATAGGCCTTTCTCCTCAACAATTCTCATCACTTTCCAAGAAGTTCCTTTCATATATCCTTCGCATCTTGACACCCTTTAACCATAGAGGAAACACCCCCCCAAGTGTCCATGCCCCACATGCATTCCCTTGCATTGAGCATAGGTATGTTCCACTCCTTGGAACTAGTTTCTTACTTGCGACACTCGTTTCCTCTCCTGTATCATAGCATTTCTTTGACTATGAAAAAACCAAAAAAAGATGGGCGGGAAAAGAATATTATCTCCTATCGGCAGCATTCATGTTTCCTTTGAATAGAGCACAAACTCTTGAGTCCATTTCATACAAGGTTTGGTTTTATCATGGACTTAGGAAGTTGAACTTGTTACTTAGATTCTACTCCTCCAATTGTTTATTCTTCCAATCCTTATGGATAATTTTTCGATGCCTCTTGCGTCGCAACATTTGTTCGATGATCAGTATTAAGTCTATGTTTCTTGAGTTATCCATCTGTCTCATGCTCTTGTTTAAAGGAAGTATAAGCATGTTTCATCCATTCCTCACAACTCTTGAATTTCCATGTTGGTCATACCCTTATTGTATCTCAGAATCACATGAAGTTGTTGTCCTACCTTGCACCCTAGGCCTACTTTCATCATTGGTAGGTAACCTTGAACCCAGTAGATGACATCTCTTCATTGGTCGCTAACTGGGGGGTTTCCCTTTTGTTCGAAAAAAATAAATCTATTCACACATTGGGGATTTTTCTATCTCTTGGATTACATTATCCCTATTGGTGGTTTCCTCACCTTTGTCGACAATTTTCATCATTGGTTATTATTTACAGGGTCTCTTTCGTGTACTACTTACATTTGGTGCATGTGAGAGACACACATGGTATTTGGTTCATGGACATCCTATTCATATTAGCTTCTCCTAATTATCAATATATTTCTTTGTACCTCGCATTGGATGATGAGAGATTCATTAATTCTCTCCTTCCAGTGGGTCTCCTTCCATCTAATTCATCTCATCTATTCTGCAAACAAGACCTAGATTCTATGAGTACCTAGAGGCTTGCAATCATTAGTGCCAGGTTCTCCCACCATCGATGTTTGGGAATACATATATGTCTCATGATCAATGGATTCTTCAAGTGTTTGACCTCAACACCCTTATTCACACTTGTTGAATGTATTTGGTGCCTTGATACCTACCTTCATTATCGGTGGGTCATCTCACATTTTTTAACGATATACCTTAATGACCAGTAATCAAATGAAGTCTCATTGTGTTCAACTTAAACTCGTCTATTCACATAATGTAGACTTTCACCCTCAGAGAATAGCGTAGAATACCTCTAGTTCACAATGGAATCACCCCATATTTGTTGTTTTTCTTTCATCATACCAATACCTATATAACCTCAGTGATCATGGAAGATTAGATTGTACTCCATTTTATATAGATATCTTCGGTTTATTTTGAGACTAGAATCCACTGTGTCTTGTTTGTGACTATGAAATACTATGGAATGTGTCCACTTTGTATTTCCTATTCATGGCCATGAAAAACTATTTGATATATATCCACATGGATCTATAGTGTAATTCATATTGACAGCCATGTGTATAGAGTCAACATGAATTGTAATATCTTCATGAGTAACTAGAGCTTACAGTTGAGTCTTCATTACTCCACTTATGGGAATTATAATGTATTTTAGCCATCACAGATACTCCTATGACCTCACACATTAGGGGGAATATTTTATAGAAAATTTTTCCTCACTCCATGCATCTTTCTTTGATGGTCTTCCATTTCCCTCTGCAGACTTAAATTCCCCCTTTTGTTCACTCCATACTAAAAATTCATATTTTTCCATATACACAACCTACCAGTTAGACAAATCGCTTATACACAGGTTTCTCCACTATAGCTTGTGTACATTGGGTTTGGTGCTCAAAAATTAAAAATATGTCAGGTTTCCATGCCATGTCATTTGATCCATGATCCTTGACCTTCCATATATTGGAAACGCTTTGGCTCGACCCTTCAATTCCATTTGAAGGCTATAAATTGAGCCATATCCAAGACTTAAAGGAAGATTCAAAATATTGAGAGAAAAGATACTCTGGAGAAATTTCACTTCATATTGAGTCTACATCCCTTTGTCCTTGAAATTTTGAACTTCTTGTGTTCAACCCCCAAGCTCTTCCTATCTTGTGATGGAGAACTTCATTGACTCCTACTTGTGAGCTTGCCTTTGCAGAGGATTGAAGTGGTGGAGACCCAACTGGAGGGACATAGTTTCTTGGTTCTGATAGGTACCATTACAGAAGTTTTTCACCTATGTACTTATGTTTATTACATTAATAGAAATACTATTTTCTCGTCCAATTGATATATTGAAAATATTTGTATTGATTTCCATGGACATATTTGTTATGTATGTTAATGGATTATTCTAATTTATATGCTAACATTATATTTCATCGCCACATGCTTGTGTATATTGGTTGTTGAGGACAAGTTGCAAGTACAAAGCTTTGGGTGGTGTGCTCAATGGTGGTATTCTTTGAACGTCCAGACGAGGTATGATTCTAGCCTTCTCTCTTTAGAATTTCATTTATATAGCATAATTGGGATTAGAGTTGATTTCTAAAGTATTATATATAAATTAAATTCTAATGAGAGAAGGATAGAAGCCTACCTCTTCTGGATGTTTGAAGAAGACCACCGTTGAGCACACAACCCAAAGCTTTGTACCTACAACTTATACTCAACAACCAATATACACAAGCATGTGGTAGTGATATATAATGTTAGCATATAAATTAGAATAATCCATTAACATACATAACAAATACGCCCATGGAAAGAAATACAAGTATTTTCAAGATATCAATTGGACGAGAAAAGAGTATTTCTATTAATGTAATCAACAAAAGTACATAGGTGAAAAACTTTTGTAACGACACATATCATAATTGAGAAACTAAGTCCCTCTAGTTGGGCTTCCACCACTTCAATCCTTTACAAAGGAAATCTCACAAGTAGGAGTCAATGAAGTTCTCCATCACAAGATAGGAATAGCTTGGGGGCTGAACACAATAATTTCATACTTTCAAGGACAAAGGGATGCAAACTCAATATGAAGTGAAATTTCTCTAGAGTATCTTTGCTCTCAATGTTGAATTATCCTCAAGGCTTGTATATAAATCAATTTATATCCTCCAAATGGAAATGAAGGGTCAATTCAAAGTGTTTCCATTATATGGAAGGTCAAGGATCATGGATCATGTGACATGGCATGGAAACCTAGCATATTTTTTAATTTTTGAGCATCAAACCCGATGTACAAGGTTGTAATGGAGCAACCTATGTATACATGAGTTGTCTAACTGGTAGGTTGCATATATGGACAAAAATATGTATCTTTATCTCTTGAGTGAACAAAAAGGGGAATTTAAGTCTATAAAGGGAAATGGAAGGCCATAAAAGCAAGATGCATGGAATGAGCCAAAATTTTCTATAACAAACAAACATGACACCAAACAAACAAACAAACGTGTTGGTGTGGCACTGACATGTGGTAGTTGATATGGCATATTTCAATATGAATATACTAATTTGGCATAACATGTGGTTGACGACATGGAATGATACGTGGAGGTTGATGTCACAGTGCCTTCCTAGCCTCTGGTGAAACCTTGATTATATACATAACATATCCATACATCCTAGATAATTCTCTATGCTATCATGTTTGAAAGGCAAGATGGTCAAATTTTGGAAATGAAATCCCATGTTGATCATATCTAGGTATCTTGGATTTGAGACCTCTTACTGTCACTTCACTTTGAAAATTATTTTTTTCGGATACACTTCTAATATTCAATCAAAAGGCCATGAATCCCTCTAATCCAACAAAAGAGATCAGTCCAGAGCACAAATATGCTCAATGGATAGAGGCTTCCCATTTCGACCAACACCAATCATATGCTGACACATATCAGTCTCTCATGACATTATGATTTTCACCTAGCATGACACATCTCCATGCCATTGTTCACATGTGCTTAACCCCTTTAGTTCATATACTTGCAAGGGGTAAGAATTTGGAAGTGGAACCATGCCCATTCGGGCATCCGAGGATCTAGGGTAGACTTCATGAGTCAAGTGAACAAGGCTTTGGATGTCTTGTCTTCCAAAAACAATTTCCCCCATGTATGAAAACAAGTGACTTAGGATATGAAACTTTGTTGGCAGAATAATGACCATCTGGGTATCCGGGACTTTAATGAGCGTTGGTCATTTAAACAAGTCAAATGCTCATATCTCCAAATATCCTTCATACAACGCATTAATATATCTAGGAACGATGGCCTCTCATGCAACAATTTGTGAAAGAGGGGTCAGATACCAGATTTAGGGATTTATACTCCCAACTTTGACTAGAATTTTGAACCATTCCTTACATAAGGTCATGAAAATGACTTCCCTGATTAACTTTACTTAGTCACGACACCGAATTCATAAGAATTTATATTTTGCAAGCCCGAACCATTTAGGGGTCTGAGTTAAGACAACTTTCCAATAAAAAAACCCTTGAGCTCTTGTAGAATTTAGGCCTACTGACCTAACGTTATTGCAATCCAAGAAATATCAGTAGAAGGATTTCCATATTCAAGAAAGGCACAACCAAGTTGTGGCATGAACAAGGAAAAAGGACTCAAAGGAATTTAGAAATTCCTACAAGTGCAAGGCTTGGCCTATACACACAAAGACCAAGATGCATTCATTTCATATCTCTCTAAACCAGTAACCATACTCTACCTTAAGTCTTCCATGATTTATTGGTATTTTAAGCCATGGATTAGACGTTGTCTGCATATGTATTCAAAAGAATATAACCAACAAGAGTGGTTATCCAACATTTAGGGAATTACAGAGTCAATTCCCCATTCCATGTTTCCCATGAATCCATGCCCCATCATGGGTTGAAAACATGTATATTTCATTCATACATATAAACATGAAAAGTATAAGTGAATACTTGTATTTTTAAATAATGTTGGCCAAACCATCTAAGCATAATTCTCATTATAAACAACACAAGTCCATAACTCACACAAGGATAGTAACTCATATAGTTTGAATAAGCATAAGACCATACATGAGAATAAAAATAACTTATCTATATTAGTTATTGTCCAAACCAACTGAGCATACATATGCACTTATCTTATAAATTGTTGACCCAAAAATTAATTGAGGGTGAGCACTTTTTCAGCCAACTATATGCTCAAATGTGCTAGTATTTTCTACAATCTGGCCACCCTCGTGCCAATCTATGATACCACTCGAGGATTCTCAGGCTTTGAGAGAAATTCAAAGTGTGAAGGCCACTCTCCTACACAACCACCATTGGTTGAAGACCCGATGTACTCACCATGCCTAGGGCTTCCATAATTTTTATTAGATGACTTCCCAGGTGGATTCGCTCTACACAAGGGGATCCCTTCACTGCTAACACATTCCCTTAGCGCCCTGCCCTTCCAGTGTCAGTTTTTATCCAACAAGCATCAAGCTCATGACCCTCTCAACTCAGGTCAAGTTTTCAATTTCTCAAACCAGCGATGCAAACAATATTGCTTTGAAATTCATGCATGTATGCTCCACACATGGGTTTTCCCACAACTCTCAATAGTATCTACTCTAGCCTCCTCTCTTCCTCCTCCATACCTTCCCTACCATTTTTCTCTCTCATCCCCCGATGTGCCCCTCATTTCCTCCTCCAAAATTTCTCAAGTCCTACCCCATGTAGCTGGGTGGTCCATGATTTTCCATGGACGTACCAATCCATTAATCCCATGCATTTGTGTGGGAGGTACTTTCTCAATTGTCCAACCATACTTCAATAAATTATTGGATTGGGATTTAAGCTATAGGGAATTGATGGTTCTTTCCCCGAAATAATTCAACAAGGTGGCTTTGGGCATTTAGCAACATTGGATCCCCTCATTAATCCCTCTAGTTTTATCATGGCCAGTACTAGTGCTCCACCCATCAGTCATTTGTTTGGATTTTATTATTAAACAATAATAAAATTACATTGTTCATAAGCCATGGCATGGAAATAATGTGTCTATGCTGAGATAAAATCATCACTAAGCATAATCAATTACAATTTAACTGGGGAATCAAAATGGGGATGTTACATCCCCTCCCCCTTAAAAAGGACACCATCCTCACTGTTCTTATTTGTCTCAACAACACTTTTCATGCCTTTATCCTTCAATTTCTTCAAAAGTATCATTTTCTTCACATTCCATTCCATTTCCAAACTTATGGCATTTTAGCAACATGACTACAACATTTATCTAACAATATGCATATTGATGATGATGATGATTAACGTCCACTAAGACCTAATTGGTCTATCGGACCTTAAGAGGGTAAGTGATTACTTGTGATTCTTTAGAATTTTGTTTCTGTGCTCGAAAAGCATTAAGAGAAGGTTTCCAAGATCACCATACTTTTGTTGAGTTAAGAGGTTAGGAAGGTTGGTAGTGTGATCAATATTTTGAAAATGAGATCTAATATGGGTATAGTTTGGACAATCTAAGAGAAAGTGCTTTTCATCTTCAACCTTCTTAGTGTCACAAAGGTGACACACTCTTTCATCCCATGGTGTTTTAGGAATTGACCAACACCTAGTTTCACTATGGAGCTCGTGAGAATTTGTTCTTATCTTAGCAATGCTTATTTTTTTCTTTACACTTGGCAAAACAGATAGATAATTTTGATCTTATAGATTAGGGTTAATTACATCTTTATAATACCTTGATTTTCTTTTTTCCTCTAACTCTTTATCACACCACATTTTTTCCTTAAATTTTGATTTGACATTTTTTTTAAATAGTATCTTTATTCTACAAAATGGTTTCTTCCATTATTCCCCAATAGTTTAGCCAAGATTGGGTGTCTTTATGCCATCCTTGCTTGAGTCGATGGTGGTTATGACTTGATTTGGAAGAAATTTTAGGTAGACTCTTGTCTTCCATGTTGTTGGTTATGAATTGATTTGGAAGCAATTAAAACCAATTTAAGGCATAAATTCATTGTTTTTCATAATTCAAGATCAAATACACTTTTATGCACAATAATTATATGTGCAATCATTGATTTTCATCTATATGGCTGCCACATTAGAGCTCAACTCACTTTTCCTTAACATACCCACTGCACTCATGATCCCATTTAGTAGATAAGAAGAGTTATCCAAGTCTCCTCTTCCTTGTGGTCACTCACCTTCTAGGATCAAGCACCCCCTTCTTTATTTCATAGTCCCTCAAGTGATCCATCTTTCCTGCCAAGGATTTCTCGCATAGGAAATAGCTCAACGACTCACATAGTATTACAGTCGAGGTGTCCCTCTAGCTCGCTCTAACAGTATCATAGGTGATCGTGGCATACAGAGTTATGATGTCACCATAATGGCCCCTTTCCATACTTTCTAGCTCAACATCCCTCATCCATCCCTCATGAAATATTTGTCATATCACTTGTATCATACATTCATATAGTATCAGTGATATATTTTCATAACAATTTCAATCAAAATTTCTTTTCAAATCCACTCCCCATAGATTTCAAATTTCACTTATTATTTTTTAGATATGTTCCATATAGGAACTAGATTCACAAACGTGAGATCCCTTCTCATGAAAGTTTGGATTTCTTCTTTTTTTCAATAGAAGGCACTGACCTTCTTATGGACTTACATTGTTTCCATATCCAAGACCATTTATCCCTACAATTTTTCAATATTAAATCAGCCAAACATATTGTCAATATTATGTGCATGACACATTCACAATGCCTCACAATTTAATCTTAAAATTGTGCATACAAGTCAATTCACTTCTATTCATTAGTAATTTGAAATGGAATGATAGCATCATTCCCCATACATGCATTATTTCAGCATACCAATATTTTCATAATGCAATCAAACTTCTCTTGCAGTTAAGCCAATGTGCCAATGTTCATGTCCACATTTACACAAAATGCATCCTTCCATTGATTTCATATTACCATATTTCTATGTCGAGCATTCCATCATGGTGAATTGGAATTCAACCAGCTTCTAATCCCATTTTTACTTATTAAAATTCATTGTTACAACAAGAATGTAATTCCTACCTTGAGTTGATCATGACCTCAAATCATCATACATTGCATGAATTCATTCAAGATTCATTTTTGGCCAATAACTAGGCTACTAATACTCATGGCTACCTCAATTACTCTCTCTACCATTTCCACAAATATTTTGGGGTACGAGAAGGTATTCCTTCCATAAAGGGAAGTCCTATACATTCCCTTTGTTATACACATGCATTTCCTCAATGCATTTAGTGCATGTGCTACTTATGATCACAATTATTTACTCATTCATGATTATCCAATTTAAACATGGCATAATTATTCATGCATTCATTGCAAATATTTCAATCTATTTTTTTCCACCATAGGTTCCTTCCTATGTCACACCCTTCCTAGGTATTAATGAATACATGCAATCCATTCACAATCATAACAAAATATATGGCATGCCCGAAGAAGTTCTTACCCAATTCCTTCTAAGTCACATGCTATAAAGGAATGATAAGGTTTATACTTGTATGGTTGCCAACAACATTCATATATTACCTCATCAATTTTATGCTTCTTGGGACTCATGAGGTCTCTTCATCAATCTTTTAACAACAAACTTCTTATATCACCCTCTACATGATGTGGTCTACCATTGGAAGCTTCCCCATCAACAACTCCAATCTTTCCAACACACAACAATTATAATCATAATTATATTAGTTGTCATGTACAATCACAATGCATGTACCATAGCATTTTAAAATTAGCAAACATTATCAGATATGCCCCAGCATAACTATATGCACTCTATCACATTATCCTCAATGTTTATTAGTGCACTACAAAAAGTATTTTGGCTATTATATGTTCACACAGTGGTCAACATTATTATGCATGGGATATTTACATATATCCCTTTTTCTCATTTGGTGCAGACCCCCCTTCTCTCCAAAGGGTTATGCGACCTCCTGATCAAGGATCTTCAAAAGACTGAGAAGGATTAGCTCTTCAATTCTTTACCTGTCCTCTGGAAAATTTCACTTAGGTCCCCTTTTCCTTTAGCGAAGGTCGTATGACATCCACGATCCCTTCTATGCACTTTTTCTTATTTTCTTAGATTTCGGGCGCTATCTCTTCCACACTAGCCCCTCTCTGCATATGACCTCGGGTTGTGACCTTGGGCCTAGCTCCTGATGCGCTTTGGCCTTCGGACTTCGGATGTTTGGAATAAAACCTCTACCAATTCTTATGAATTCTGCACTGTCGATTCCTCTGAACTATATCTACGACTCTCATCATTCACACAACCAATGGCTATGATATCTTCAGATTTCTGCCTTTGAGAATATTTAACACACTCCACTCCACAACTCTCAATTTTTGAATCGTGAATTATCTCCACACACGGAGATCAACGGTCCTCCTTAACCAATGATCAATGTCTTAGATCATACCCTTATTCCACTTCATAAATTTGGGTTTCAGCCTTTTTGACAATGGCTCCACCTCTTTCTCTCGAATTGTGAACCCCAAATTCTCCCTAGACAATCAACGGTCCTTATCTCTCCCACAACCAACGGTCGAGATCCACTTCACAACTTCGTGCTTTGTAGGTTTTAACCCCTCTTCACATCAAATATTCCAACTTGTGAATTCCGAAGGATCCTCGCGACTAACCAGTGCGCGACTTCGCTAAGATATAACGGTCTGAAATTATTCAACTCCTCCTGGGTGAATCTTAACCCTTTATCTTGTCCAACCTTCGAAAATACTTCTTTTGAAGGATTTATCTCACTAAATCCTTTGTACTTTTTCTTCCTTCAAACTTTCAAATTCCTCAAAGGGATTTCTTCAACACTTAGTCAATTTCTAGTTTTATGCACTCCTTGCAACCGATCTCTGCACTGTCTTACGAGAAAACTCGAGTTATTTCTCCAAATTTTTCTCCAAGTCAAATACTTCGCATACACACTCCTTTCGTTCAATATGCACAATCTGCATACAAATGTTCCATGCTATCTCTTCTAAGATTTGAGTCGAAAAAGACTTTCACAGGAACTCCTTGCATTCGGTATGCACTCCTTGCATAAAATTGTAGAAGAGAAACAATTGAAATTTATTTATTTCTTCATGAATTCATTCATTCACCATGAATCTCATACATTCACAAAACTCATAACAACAATAAAACTGTAAAACAATATCAACACTGTACAATTGGATAAATTCTCCTATGTTCTATTCATTCCAAAAACTCATGGTTACAACTGCTATCTTTTACAGACACAATGAAAAAACTTGTATAAGGAGTCTCCCTCTCGAGCTCTTCTCCATCCTATCTAAGGTCTGCCACATCATGCTCTAGTGATTACCTACTCAAATTAGTTAAATGCAACCTAATGACTAATAAGGGATAATATCCTACACCTATAATATCTTACAGTCGTGTAAGTATTTACAATAATCTGCCACTTCAAATGGTGGCCCAGTTTTACATACAACTAATTAATTAACGAGAAATTCAATTCAAAAAAATTCTCCACACTGCTACCAAGATAGTTAAGAGTCGGTTCAACCTTTTCAACATGTTGAGGTGTTGATTTCGACTTCCACTTTCTCTTTTCTTGATTTGATAGTGATTCTCCTGCATCATACTCCTCTGGCTAAAATATTCATGGACACCTATCCATGAGCTCTCGCATTGTTTTTCCATTCTTCAAAATATTAGGTTCAGTAACCCAACTTGAATCTTCCATTGGGTGATCTTTCCACTTCACCAAATATTTAGGGTGCATATTTCTTCTGGTCTTCTTTCTAGCTCTTTGTTCTAAAATTTTCTCCATCTGAGGTTTTTCTATTGTGGGCATCTGTTCTTCCCACTGGATCTCCTTTTGATCATATAGTTCTACCGTGTCATCTCTGCTATAAGGATACAGGTCTGTAACATTGAATACCAATGATATCCCAACATTGTCTAGCAACTCGATCTCATAATCATTTTCTGCAAATTTCCTGAGGATATTGCATGGTCCTATCTTCTTCATATTCAACTTATTATATGTTCCTCTTGGAAACATTTCCTTCCTCAAATGAGCTAAAACTTCATCTCCCACTTCAAATTGAACTTCTCTTCTTTTCTGATCAACTCTGTTCTTATACTTTTGATTACTATCATGTAGTTGTCTCTTGACTTGATCATGAATTCTTTGCATTTTTGTAGAAAAATCTTCTGCTCCAATGCTCCTGAACTCATATTGTTTCAACTCTCTCAATTTTTCAATCCCTCTTGGTTGCCTTCCATATACTATCTCAAATGGACTTTTCCCAATGCTCCTATTTACTGAATTATTAAATGCAAATTTTTCCTGTGCCAGAATCTAATCCCACAGACGACCTTGTTCAGTGACCAAACTCCTTAACAAATTTCCCAGACTCATGTTTACCACTTCACTCTGTCCATTTGTATGAGGGTGATATCTTGAACTAAAGGATAAATTAGTTCCCAACCTATTCCATAGAGTCCTCCAAAAGTGTCCTACAAACTTAGTGTCTATGTCTGAGACTATACTTATGGGAAATCCATGTAGTCTCACAACTTCTCTAAAAAACAAATTGGCTATGTGTGTAGCATCATTTGTCTTCTGGAATGGTGTGAAATGTTCCATCTTGGAAAATCTATCGACCACAACAAATATGGAATCACTTCCCTTCTGGGTTCTAGGTAATCCCAATACAAAATCCATACTAATTGCATCCCAAGGCCTTTCTGGAATAGGAAATGGTTGATACAAACCAGTGTTTTGTCTCTTTCCTTTTGCATGTTGACAAATCTTACATCGGTCTAAAAATTTATTTACATCTTCCCTCATACCTAGACAATAGTACAAGCTATTCAACTATGCAAATGTTTTGTCATGACCGAAATGTCTGGCTAGAACTCCACTATGTTTTTCTTTCAAGAAATTATCTCTCATTGAGAATCTTGGTATGCACAATTGACTTCCTTTAAACAACAATCCATCCTCGATTAAATATTATTTCCATGAGATGTTATCCCTCAAAAGAGGATATTCATATGCTTCATAAGCCTCTTTAAAATCTGGATCTCCCTGATACAATTCCTTAAGGTGCTCAAACCCTAAGGTCTTTATTGTAGGAAAATCTCCCTGCGGACAGGTAGATTGCCTCAAAGAGATAAATCCTAAACTCTAAGACAGAAAGTGCTTAACGTGGACATTGACTTCCTTTCAAATATATACAAACTAATGCATGAGGAGGAAGGAGACCAAAAGTACCTTTTTATCGACGTTTTTCCCTGCACGCTCCGAGTTGAGCTCCAATCTTTCGCTCCTCGATGAGCCCTGTAGACAAAAAAAGTACGACCACTTCCTACTCTATTGATATTAGCTTGAAAATAGATCTATCTATCAACAATAAGTTCATGTAAAATCAGACACAAACTAGAAAGAAACAGGCCAAGTGTGTCATATTAATGAGAATAACGACATAAGTACTTACAATCATAGATGTGAATGCGACAGCTTCGTCAAGTCCACTTTGTCTAACCCTTACCCGAAAGATTCATGACCTGGATGATAGCAGCTTCACTAGTCACTCTCCTTTGGCTGACTGTGAGTTTCCTATGAGATCATAGGTTTCATGCTAGCAATTCTTCTCCCTTTTCACCATCATAGAGCCTATTTATATAGGTTAAGAGAAGCTTAACCTCTTGAGGTATCTTTAGGGTAAGTTGAGGAATTCTCTCCTCAGATCAGGGATCTTCTGATTGCACCAAGAATTTGAATGCAACTGCCTTCCAATCTTGAAACATCCTTCCCTTATTCTCCTCAACAGGCCAACCACTGCCTAGATTAGATAGCGCTCCCTCAAAAGGAGCATCAGGGTGCTATAGTGCTCCCTAGGAGGCTCAAGGGGAGTGCCAGTGCTCCAAATATGGATAGCGCTCCTTTAGAGGGGCATTTTGTGTTGGCAAATATTGACCAAGCAACGAATGTGTATTGATGGTTGTTGTCATTGATGGCAACATCAGAGCTGGTAGGATAAGAAGGATAAAAACCTTTAAGGATTCGAGGAGAATAATCTCAGGAGGCATAGCGCTCTTATAGC
>ML785871.1:556056-594990 GCA_009831015.1 Picea engelmannii
ACATGGTCACCCACTTTGAATTCTCTATGGGTTCTATTACTATCAGCGTAACTTTTCTGCCTGTCCTGAGCAGCTTTCAGATTCTGTTTGATTTTTATCATTTGATCTTCCATCTCTTTGAGTAGTTCAGGTCCAACTACTACCCTGTCAGTTGGATTATCCTAGCTCACTGGAGTGTTGCACTTTCTTCCATAAAGTTCTTCGAATGGGCTCATCTTCAGAGATGTATGATACCCATTATTGTAGGCAAATTATACCAAATGCAGGTAGTCTTCCCACCTTGATGGTTTATCCATCACATACATTCTCAGCATGTCTTCTATTACTCTATTTACTCTCTCTGTCTGTCCATCAGACTCGAGATGATATGCTGTGCTAAAGTTTAGATTTGTTCTGAATCCTTTGAACAGTCTTTTCCAGAAATTCGAAGTGAATTTCAGGTCTCTATCAGACACAATTGTCTTAGGAATTCCATGCAAGCGTGCAACTTCTTTTAAAAAGATATCAACAATATCTGCTTCTCTGTGGGTGGTTTTCAGTGGAATAAAATGGGCATCTTTAGTAAGCTTGTCCACCACCACCATGATTGAATCATGTTGCTTGCTTGTTCTGGGCAATCCTGTGATAAAATCCATTGTTACCACATCCCATTTCCACTCAGGAATAGGTAAAGGCTGTAACAACCCTGCTGGGTGTCTATGCTCAGCCTTAACCTTTTGGCACTACATACATCTGGCAATGTATTCAGTAATTTCTTTCTTCAAACCCGACCAAAAATAATGGCTTTTGACTGCTGCCACAGTCTTTTGATATCCAGGATGTCCAGCATAAGTCACATTATGCATCTCTTTTAGAATTTCCAGCTTCAATTCTCAGACATTGGGTACATATACTCTGTTCTTATGCAGAAGTAAACCATCAGTTCCCAAGGTGTAGCTTTCCTTGGTTTGTGCTTTCTCATGTGGCTGTAGCTTTGCTACAAGTCTTTTGTACTGCAAATCAGCATTTGCAGCTTCAATAATTCTGTCTTTAATCTCAGTTCTGTACATGCTAACGGATGTAACATGTAATTCGTGCACTTTTCTGCTGAGTGCATCAGCCACCTTATTTTCTTTCCCTTTGATATGCTTGATATCAAAGTCATATTCACACAAAAATTCCAGCCATCTAATTTGCCTGGCATTTAAGGTTGGTTGATCAAATAAATACTTCAGACCATTGTGGTCTGTTCTTAATTCGAATTTCTTTCCCATGAGGTAATGTCTCCATTTCCTCAATGCGTGGACAACTGCTGCCAGCTCTAAATCATGAGTGGCATAATTCTTTTCATGCTCTTTCAGCTTTCGGGATTCATAACAAATTACAAATCCCTCTTGGCTAAGAACTCCTCCCAGCCCTTCCTTACACGCATCCATGCACACTATGTAATCCTTAATTGGATCAACAATATTTAGGATTGGAGCACTTGTGAGCAGTTGCTTCAATTGTTGGAAGCTGCTCTCACATTCTTCAGTCCACTGGAACTTCTTCTCCTTCCTTTGCAAGGAAGTGATAGCATGAGCTATCCTTGAAAATATGGCTATGAACCTCCTATAATAACCTGCCAGACCCATAAAGGATCTAACTTATGTCACATTCCTTGGCACTGGCCATTCTTGAATGGCCTGTACCTTCTCAGGATCCACAACAATCCCCTCTTCAGAAATAATGTGTCCCAGATAATGGATCTGCTTTTGGTAAAATGAGCACTTGCTCAATTTTGCATAGAGCTGGTGTTCTCTCAACACCTGCAGCACCATTCTCAAGTGTTGTTCATGTTCTTCCTCTATCTTGGAATAGACCAAGATATCATCTAAGAATACTATGACAAACTTGTCCAGATAATTTCTAAACACTCCATTCATTAAGCACATGAAGACAGCAGGCGCGTTGGACAATTCGAACGACACCACTGTAAACTCATAATGACCGTACCTTGTTCTGAAGGCGGTCTTACTGATGTCTTCATATTTTATCCTCACTTGATGATATCCAGATCGAAGATCTATTTTCGAAAATACTTTTGCATCCTTCAACTGATCAAAAAGATCATCAATCCTTGGCAGAGGATATTTGTTCTTGACAATGACTTTATTCAACTGTCGAAAGTCAATGCATAGCCTCATCGTCCCATATTTCTTATTCACAAATAGGACCGGGGCTCCCCATGGTGACACGCTGGGACAAATGTAACCTTTCTTTAGTAGCTCTTCGAGCTACAGTTGCAACTCTTTCAGCTCTGGTGTGTTCATTCTATAAGGAGCCTTTGAAATTGGAGCTGCTCCAGGCATCAGATTTATAGAAAAATCGATGTCCCTCTTCGGAGGTAGTCCAGGCACCTCCTGAAACATGTTCTCAAACTCTTTGAGCACCCTATGGTCTTCTAGATTCGAGACCACATTTTGGAATACTTCTTCCACCCGAGCTGCAAATAATTGGCAGCCTTTCCGGTAACATTTCTTCAGCTGCATGGCTGAGATTTCTCTAACAGCCACGGCTATGGGAATTCCTTGAACTGTTACCTGATTTCCCTCTTCGTCCAGACATGTGAATCTCTTATTATGACAATCCAGAAGGGCATGGTGCTGGTTCAACCAGTCCATCCCAATTAAGCAATCATATGAGCCTAAAGGTAGAATGTTCAATTCAGCCTTAGTGCTCATTTCTTTCATGTCCACTGAACAGGACTTAACCAATTCAGTGACCTTCCTCTTGGTCCTTGTGGCTAACTGTACTAACCAAGAATTCTCATGTTTGCTTCTGGTTAGACGCAAACTTTCCACCACTCTAGGATCTACATAACTATGGCTAGCCTCTGAATCAATTAAAATAACAAGTGGTCGGTTGTTGATCATACCTTCCACTTCAATCATGTGCAATTGAAATTCTGCTTGCTTATTTTCCAGGGCTGCATAGATCCTCAACATTCTGCTGCCCATATCCTCCACCGTTTCAACTTGCTAAACAGTATGGACAGTTCTTGCTTTGTCTTTTCTGTGGGGGCAGTCTCTGTACCTATGATTCCCTTTACAGCCCCAACACTCCATGGGTGGAGGCCTTGGCATCTGTTCACTCCCTTCAACTTTCCTGGGCTCTTTAAAATATGACTTTCCCCAAGGACTGTTTCTGAAAAAGGAAGGCTTGCTTCCCTTCTGCCTCTGTTCTTTCTTAAACCTATTCTGGTCATCCCAAGACTTCTGAAAGGTAGGCTTTTCTCTTTGTTGTTCGTATAGGCATTTTTCCCTTCTTATGGTTTCTTCCATGGTCTTAGGATCATAATATTGAATCTTGTCACCAATGGAAGGTGGCAGTCCACTCAGATACCTCTGAATTTTGACAGCCTCGTCTTTGATGAATGGAACATACCTCAGTAGTTCCAGAAAACTTCATTCATACTCATCAATGGTCATGCTGCCTAGCTTGAGTTCGAAGAAATCCTTCATCTTTCTGTCATAGTATCTTTTAGTCATATATTTCTTCTCAAAATACTTCTTAAATTCCTTCCACGTGACCTCTTTCTCTCTGATGTGTTGTACCTGCACAAACTGATCCCACCACATGGACACTTTTCCTTTCAATTGGTACATTGCAATTCTTCCCTCTGTGTGAGCAGAATAATTCTGCAGTTGGAAGTATTTCTTCATGCCCAACAACCATGTCTCGAAATCTTCCTCCTTCTTATGTTCTCCATCGAATGTTGGAGTCTTAATCTTGTTCATCTCTCCTTTCAATTCCTCCTTTCCAGATTTTCGATGTTTTCTGGTAGGGGATGGGCTTGAACTACTATGTGTCTTACTGTCATAATGTATTTGGGAGTGACTAAGATGTCGACTACCACTTCTCGACCTACATCTTCTCCCATGAGTTCTGCGACTCTCGGTCATACCTGAGTCTCTTCCCTTCTCAAGTTTCTTCTCTATTCTTTCCAGGCTCTTCAAGAATTTTAAGTTTAATTCCCCTTGCCGATCCCTGACTTTCATGAGCTTTCGGCTATCAGCTCGATGCTCCTTGGCCTCTCTTTGCAACCCTTCAATTATTTTCATCATATGTCCTTCCTTATCCATCTCTTTTCCATGCCCATTAGAGTTCGATCCTTCGACTCCCAGGTTAACATCCTTTCCTTCCCGTTCATCTTCTATTTCAGGGGTAAACTGCACTTTTCCCCACTCCATACTCGACGTTGATTAACTGGGGTTCTAGCCTTCGTTGAACTCTGCACACACACTCTGTGCAATTAAATTTGAAATTTGTCAGGCCATTAAACCTTCATGAACAATCCACAATATTTATAAGCCAGTTCGAACAAAATAAAAGACATTTCGGTTTTAATAATTTTCTTGAGCTGGAAGTATCATGTATCTCTTCCATTTCTTTGCGTTTGAGGCAATTTCCCAAACAGTTATGGCACTTGTCAGTCTTCTGCAATATAATGCGCAGACGACTCGAATTTGTCGAGCCTTTGTTTCTTGACAATTCGTCATATTTCATAACCATCGATGTTTAATAAAGTGTTTCAATTTCACGAATTGTCTAAGCTCTGTTCAGCTCTGTGTTTTTTTCGGGTGTCCGAAACTTCTATTTCCGATATTTCGGGACTTTCGGGACCTTGAGTTTCGCTACCCAGGACTTCGAGTTTTCGAAACTTCCATCTTGTCAGCATTTCGGGACTTCAGGTTTCGGGGTTTCGGCCCACGAGGCTTTCAAACCCGCTTTGTTCTCCAAACCCCGACTTTCAAAATTCCGACTCACTCTACCCTACGGGTCCACAACACAGCTGTCACCCACTACCATGGTGGCACGTGGCAAGTTCATGAGGGTCCACGTCGCTTTCAACGACGTCATCGGGTCCCACCTTTCTCTCTTCTCTTCTCATCCCCATTGGCACGTGGTACAACTCCACGTGTCCATGTTCATTCCTAGAAAAATCCGACGGTCAGATCTTCCTCAGATCTACGGCGCAGATCCTTTCGAAGTTTTGGGCTTCCAAACGTCGATGCGCTCTAACTCACGTTAGCCCTCCGGCTAGACTCGGGGCTCAAATGACCTCCCCTTACATGACCACAGTCATAACTCCTATCGGGGTTTTGTACTTTCCAAGTCTGAAACACAAGTGTCCTCAGGATTCACGATTCCCCGAACCCCGATTTCCGATGGATGACTTCTTCTATCGAGACTTTCCCTGATTGCCTAGATTACTGCCATGCATCCACAATGAATGGACGTTCCTGATTCAATCTCGGGACTTCGGGACTTTTGATTCCCTGATGACAAAATCCTTTTTCAACTCAAAACCCTGGTAGCCTGTATACCGACGGGTCGCTCGATCTCCACCACGTGTCTCAACTGTTGGACGGCTCGGATCAAATCTCGAGACTTCACCCGGTGCAAGATAAAAAACGCTCACCTATGTGAGTCTGGGTGTCCGGATCTCCGAATTGGACGATCGCGCGATGCGCGTCCTTCCTCAGACGGATGGCTCAGGTTGTTGGCGGGAATTTTACTATGAAAATTCCCGACCTCTTGACAACGTGACTCCCGATATCGCGATTCCCGATTTCCCGAAATGGGAAATCTCACGACACGTGTCCTCCGTCTTTCGGACGGTTTAGATCTATTTCGGAGCTTTCGCCCCTAGTTTCTGAGGTTTAACCTTTAGACACCTCCCGACAGATCCAACGACTGTCGGGTTTTTCGGCCGAGATCTGACGGCTCAGACGGTTTCTAACTAACTCGGGATTTCGCGTATCGCGATTTCCACACTCTTGTGCCATTTCCAAAGGAATTTTAATCCTTAACGCACATTTTTCCAGATCTGACGGTCACGAGGGCTCGCCTTCCTTCCCAAACAGATCTTAAGGTTCTAACACCATTGGTGTAGAGACCTGTCTCCCCGTGGCCATAGACCACACCAGCCTGCGGTTTCATAGCAACGCTATACTTCCTGAGTTTTTAATAAAAACTCGTCAAGTGTCTCCTTGATGCTTCGGAGCAAACCAGGGTCCGAAATTGGTCCTCCCGACACAATTTCCCCTCGCATTCTCAGTCCAAAGACCGCTCCACTGGCCCATCTAGGCTCAGTGTCGAAACCTTGGCTCTGATACCAAATTGTAGTGTCACTTTTCACTACCGAGGCTTTCAAACCTCTCGCTAACCAATCTGTACATGGACTTTTACATAAAACATACAGAATTGTATAATCACATGCGTAATAGGAAAGAGATACATTTTAATTCTCAGAATAAACATATAGTTACTGTTATAATTTAGACAATCCATAGCTTTCAACAGCAATTCATTTACACAGGGGAAAACATGATAATAGATCCAGTACATTCATGATAAAATGTGGTAAAAATATAATTAAACACTTATCTTGTGACAGTGGAGAAATCCACCAACCAAATGCAGGCCTTCCACGAACTTCCCAGCTGTAGACTGCACTTCTCATCAACTCAACAGTGGGTCACCCCCAAGCTAGGACTGAGCTCCACCCCAGGGCAAGGAATCCAGACTCAGGCTGAGGTTATAGGGAATTCAATCACACACAACCACCAGGAAGAATTCTCTCCCAGGAACCTCCCACACTCACTGCCCACAGACCCTCATTCCCCACATGCCTGTTCCACCCCAGGAGAGTGTACCTTCTCTGTCACCTGGACAGTCCTTCGGCTGCCAGTCTCTCTTACCTTGGGTTACAGGAACAGACTGGACCGGAAGTCTCAGGGTTCTGTGGCAGCTACAGGGTTCCTTCCAAGAGCTCTCTCCTTCCTCTGCGCACTCTCTCACCTGGAGGGAGTCGTTCACAGGCCAAAAAACCTCACGCAGTCTAGACCTGCGTGCCACAACAAACACAGGGAAAATGGACACAGGCTTCCCAAGAACCAGTTCAGTAGTCACAGGATGTTCTCATGGTCAATATTTCATAATAGGGCTCCACGCACAAGCTCGCTCAGCTTTTCCTGGGAAAACAAAGACTCTTCCCCGAAATTGACATGGACATTTCGTTCAGGGAACGCACACACTAGTTTTCTCTCATAGACAGAATCTACATCTCTGAACAAGGGTAAAAACGCATTCTTCAGCACCCAACACAGGCTTCCTCTCTGTAACAGACATACACGAGGTCTCTTGCAGACTGGCTTATATGGCTCCTGCTCAGGGCAGTCGGGTCGAATGGAATACGAGAGATTTCCTTCCTCTCTGTTTTATTTGCATGCATCAGGGTGGACATTTGTCACCCTGGGAACTGCATGCATTCCATCCGCATACCTCCCTGTACACGTCTTTCCTTTTTGCTAGAAACTTAGGATAAAATAATATGCACATGGATTTTGAGAAAATAATATTAAAATATTATTCCAGGCCTAAGCCCCTAGGCTCAACACTCAGCCCCTTTCCCACCTTCCAGCCCCTAGTTCCTTTCCCACTCTGTGGACGCTCTGTCCCCCTTCACTCATTCATCGTGGTCGATCTGCACCTGGCGATGTTTATATTTTATTGATTATTCTGCATACATACAAGTACAACAACAGGCTCCTGACCCTCAAACACTTAGGCTTCCTGGCCTAACAAACACATAATCCTTCCAGCTTATACAAAACTTGGCTCACCAGCCTATAGAACACATTTACAATTCATTGCATATATCATGATCTGTAACGGGGCTCGACCTTGGGGACACTACATAAGAGAAGCTTAACCTCTTGAGGTATCTTTAGGGTAGGTTGAGGAATTCTCTCCTCAGATCAGGGATCTTCTGATTGCACCAAGAATTCTAATGCAACTACCTTCCAATATTGAAATATCCTTCCCTTATTCTCCTCAATAGGCCAACCACTACCCAGATTAGACAGCGCTCCCTCAAAAGGGGCATCAAGGTGCTATAGCGCTCCCTAGGAGGCTCAAGGGGAGCGACAGTGCTCCAAAGATGGATAACGCTCCTTTAGAGGGGAAATTTGTCGTTATAACGCTCCCCAGTAGCTTGTGGGGGAGCTCTAGTGCTCATAAGGCTGATGTAGGGGAGCGCTCTCCTTCAAAACCTTTGTTTAAGAGCTCCTTTCAGGTGGTAAAAGTTCCTTGACTTCAGTTAATCATTCTCCCTCCTGCAAATCAAATATCTGAGGTATTCTAAGTGTCTCTTTGGTGTCATCATCATGGCAGTATGCTTTGTTTGATGTTTGTGACACTTGTGAATGACGTGCGACACTTGCGACAATTGAGAGGAACATGCGACACTTACGACACTTATCGAAGTGAGCAATATTGAGGTGTAACAGTCTTCACTTGGAATTCATGTACAATAAACTCCTTTTGCTCAAAGCATCTGCAACTTTATTAGCACTTCCAGAAATATGTTTAATGACAAAAGTAAAAAATTTCATGAATTCTACCCACTTAGCATGCCTCTGATTCAACTTCTCTTGCCTAGTAATAAATTACAAAGCTTGATTATCACTATACACGACAAACTCTTTTGGAATTAAATAGTGTCTCCATTTCTTCAAAGCTTGAATCACTGCATAAAACTCTTTGTCATATGTAGAGTATTTCTCCTTAGTTTCATTCAATTTCTCACTTAAATAAGCAACTGGCCTATTATCTTGACTTAAGAATGCTCCAATGGCTATTCCACTTGCATCACATCTTACCTGAAATGGCTTTCCAAAATCTAGTAAAACCAGAATTGGTTGTTATGTTATCTTCTTTTTTAAAAACTTGGAAGCTTTTCTTAGCCTCCTCTATCCAATTAAAAGACTTATGTTTCTTTTTCACAGTATTTTCATCACCCTTATGACCGTTAATGATGTAAACCTATATGTTTCCTTCAGAGGGGTCAGTGGCCTGAATTCCTGAAGAAAGAAGGGAGAAGATTTTTTCTTGAGAGAAGAAGTTGTATTTTCCTTTGAAAAAACCCTATTAAAGAGGATTTCCACAGGCTGTTCTATACATAGGGTGAGGAAATGCCTATTTTCCACAGGCTGCACCATAGCTAGACTGTGGATTTTCTGTAGGATGCACTATAGTTAGGGTGCGGCAGCCTTTGTACATGGGAAAAATGGGCGTCTTCTCAATGCAAGGAGAAGATTCTATGGTGAGGTGGCCTCTAAGCGGTTTGGATCTTACTCGCTTTCATGATTTATTGGGGTCATCCTAACCTCCTCACCTTATCCTCTTTAGATTATAAAAGGAGAGGAACTCTCATGGAGAAAGTTAGTTGTTTTGGCTTGAGATTGTTAGCTTGGTTAGAGTGGCTTTGAGCTTTGCTTTGTCAAGATAGATTGTGAGTAGTTATCAGATCCATGGTCTCGGAATCCTTGGAGAAAGAAGTGTGTGGGAAGCAAGGAACTGTTGGAAGGAACTTGACAAAATCAAGGCATCTAGTTGTATATTTCTTCCACATTCTTTAATACAGATATACTTTTCTTTCCTATATGAATGTTATTTGTCCATATTGTATGATTCCTTGATCACGTACATAGTTTCATATCAAAAAGACTTTCTTGTTCTTGTCTTCATTCGCATGTGTTTATTTGCAGATATTTCTCCATAAGCCTTGTGACGGAGCTTGGATTGCATTGGTGAAGTCAGATCTTCGATATTTAAAAGGTATGTTCTAGATCGATTTCTCATTTGATAACTGAAATCTAAGGAAAGAGCAGTGTACTGTCTTGTTTTGTTCTAGTTTCGTAGTGAAGCTAGGGGGATTGATTTGTGTCCACACTTAACAATTAGACCAATAACAAAATTGATGACTCCACTGGGGAGCGAATTGTTTTCCTAGTTTGTATTTATTTATTGATTTGATTGTTTGGATTCTATTTTCTAAGTCACTCGGAGATCGAGCTTGACTCTCTAACTGATTAAACGACACTGGAAAAAAATTCTTACTTTTTATTTTTTCATTTTTACTTTGATTTATGCACCCTTCTTTGAGGGACAGTGCGACGGCTTAGGATTTTTGCACCCTACCTATTTAGACCAGTGTGGATATTCTGCACCCTACCCATATTTGGCCTGCGACGATCAAGGATTTACAAACTGTGTTAGTCTTCCAGCCTACGAAAATTGTGAAAAAAAAAAAAAATTGGTGGTTTTCCCTGCCTAGATCTATGATATGGTTCTGGGGTGATTTGTTGGGTCTGATTACAGCCTGCTTGAAAAATTTTGAATTTGCTTTCAGCCATATTTACCTTATTTTTTCTTTGTTTGCTTTTGAAAGATTTGTTCTCTTCCTTTGTTACAAAGCATTGTTTTTTCTTTAGAATTGTTCGGTGAAAGAATTTATCTTTATTTTATTGAATAATTTGTGTTAAAAGAGAAAGTTTGTTTGGGTTTCTTTGTTTTATATAGATTTGATATTTCTTTTAGTCTATCTTTAAACAAAAAGTTTTAATTTTCTTTCTTTGAATTAGATTGGGGGCATCCTTGCATTTGAAGTAGCGAAATTGCATGATTTTTGGCATTTTTGGTCTTCAATTCTTAAAACATTTCTCCCTCATGGATGACAGGGAGAATGTGAATCGTGTATTGGTGTACAATCTATTTGTCTCATTTCTTGAAAATCTTGATATTGATGAGTTTAGTAAAATTTTGAGACATTGTACATTTGGGAATGATAAATGTTTTCTCCTTCTCGTAGCATAGCTTTCATCGAAATGAAAAGATTGCATCTTAATCTCTTTTCATAAATTTCGAGTCGGTCAAAACACCATATTGTCCACACCATCTTCCTTTTGAGTAACAACATCCTTAAAAATAAAGCACTTATAAAAATTGATTAGACATCTTTATATTTTCTAGTAGAAAACCTACATTAGATTAGTTGTAGGGCTTTGGAATAGGTGTGAAAGATAACTTTCCAAAGTTGCAAACAAACATAGAATATTGTCTTAGGGAGCAGTGAAATCCACTTGCTACATTTTGTCCTGGGAAGCCCTTCTCACACAAAGGTAAAACCTGAGGTCGCATTGAGACTGGCAGAGTTACTCACCCTGCTTTGTTGTTCTTGGTGTAGAGGTTGTGCGTATTATGGGAGTTGCTTGTAGTTGGTAACCTTAGTGGCCTATCTCTTTAGGTTCTTTACATGAGGTGACTATGGAGGGGCAAGTCTTCACGGTACCTGGAATCGACGTTGGCCAAACTCACTCGAGCTCCTTGGAGGGTATACCCACATTTATGTGTGGGAGCTTGCACCAAGGCGTAAGTTCATTAAGCAGGTCATCAACGTAACTTTTCCACCCGCTCTATCTCAACCCCTTCTTACTTTTTTCTCGTGACGTTCGATTTCATCACCAACTAGTGTGCTCATTGTGAGACGATTTTGTTTGCTTGCTTGCTTGCTTACTAGATATTTAGAGTTTGTTGTTTGTTTTCCCTAGTGGACTCTAGGTTGATTTTTTTTTTAATGGCGTCAGTTCCTAGAATGACCAATGAAGGAACCTTTGCTCCAAGGGAACCTTTTATTTTTCCTTCTTATGACAACATTGATCCTCCTCACATCGCTAATTTGAGCCTTCCGGGTCTCACAATTGGATTACCAGTATGGTTCTTTTCCACTCAAGTAGTCTCGAATGCGGTTAGTGCTTAATTTGTAAGAACTTCCCCCCCCATAACATCAACCTCATGTTGATCCTTCACCTTCTTCACTATTAAGATATTCTTTGCCTTCTTTACTTGCAAGGTCTTCTTCCATTTCATCTTCTTCGCCGAGTGAAATATCTAAATCTAGTAACTCGGTGGATAAGAAGAAGAAGAAAAGGAAGAATATGAAAAAGAAAAATAAACAAGGGTCCAAACTTCCAACCACTGCTAGACATGTTGGAAAGAAACCAGTCACTGTTAATCATGATGGGAGTGTTGATGGTACCAAGATCACCCAAACAACCTGTAAGCCCAATTACCCTTGCAGGCTTTGTAAGGGTAGCCATCTTCTTAAAGATTGCCCTGGTCTATCCAAGGTTATAGAAGCATGGTCTACGCAACCTCGCCAACCCATGTCATCCGCCTCTGAACAACATGTTGATGAACTCTAGTCAATTAGTCATGGTACAATTGGGAAAAAGAAAAGTAAACTCAAGTTCTCGTGCATGTTATGCAAAGGGAGTCATCTAACTCACCTTTTCCCTCGTATGGGCGAAGCCTCAAAATTCCTGGAAGACATGACTGTTTCATAGCCTCAACTTCCAGTTGCTTACCGCAAGATTACTCTCAACCCACCTATAGTTGATGGAATGATCAATCCGGTCCCTTCATCAGTCAGTCTGGTTGATCATGTAATCAATCTGGTCACATCCTTAGTTGAACCAGTTGACAAAGTGGTCGATCTGATCCCATCCTCGGTCAATCCCACTCTCTTGTTAGAGAGTGCAACCAAAGTGGTTGATCCGATCCCATCCTCGATCGATCCCACTCTCTCGTTAGAGAGTGTAACCCAAGTGGTCGATCCCATCCCATCCTCAGTCGATCCCACTCCCCTGTTAGAGAGTGAAACCCAAGTGATCGATCTGATCTTGTCATCGATCGATCCTACTCTCCCGCTAGAGAGTAAACCCGATATTTCCCATGTTTTTCTGGTTGATACAGAATATACCGTGCCAAGGGGCTATCCTCCTTCTCCCGTGGAACCTCCTCCAAGTAATGAGGCAATCCTTTTTAGTTGGGGTGTGATAATTGGACCTTGTCTTCCTTCTCACATTCCTTTCCATATTACAGTACAGGTTTGTGGTCGGGACATTCCTGAAACGTTGATAGATGAAGGTGCATCTGTTAGTATTTTTTCCTCTATTGCTTGGCAAGCTTTGGGTTTTCCTCAACTTGCCTCGATTACGTAGAATCTGTTAGCTTTTAACAGAGGAACCAGTAAACCTTTAGTGACCCTTCATTAGTTTCCCATAACTTTGGGAGGGAAAACTGTCTTTATTGATGTCGTGGTAGTCCAAGACCCCTTGGATTTTGATTTACTCCTTGGGTGAGATTATGTCTATGCCATGAAAGCTATTGTGTCCACTCTTTTTCATGTGATATATTTCCCTCACGATGGAAGAATTGTGACTATTGATCAACTTTCATTCATCGGTATTGACTGGATGACCTCCCTAAATGGTTCTTATATGCAGACGGTATTGCCCCTGCCACAGGTTAATTATGTGGCGATGTCTCCCATGCCTTCAACTGCTGATGAAGATGAGTCTCTCACTATAAGCTCAGTATCTTATGTCTCTCACTATAAGCTCAGTATCTTATGACTTAGATACAGTAGTTGACATGTGATCTCTTCGATAGGGTTTTTAGATCTTGATCTCTTTACCCCTGTCATGACCCTCGACATGGTGTCCTTCTAGAGTGTGTCTCTTCTATCTAGTGAAGATCTTTTGGAATCCATGACCGAGTGTTGTCCCTTGACCTGGTGTCCTTCTGGAGCATTGTCCTATTGGAATCCATTATCAAGAACAACCATGAGCATGGTTTTCTGATTTCAAGCTCATTAAAAAATGAAACTAGCCTTGAGCATGATTTTTTGATTTCAAGTTCATTAAAAATGAAACCAGCTACGAGAATAGTTTTTTGCGTCTCTGTGGAAACCTCATTAAAAAATGAAATAGAAGTTATGAGAATAGTTCCTATTTATATGTCAAGCTCATTAAAAAATGAAACATATGTCTGGGGATTATACCTAGAGTTTCGAGCATAGTTCTTCTCCCATGCCAAACTCGTTAAAAAAATGAAACGACTTCCCCCTCTCTGTTTGAGTCAAGTCCTTCATCTAGTATTTGAAGCTTCATTTCATCTGCCTTTGAAATTGCAAGAAACAAATCTTGGGGGAAAATGCTTACAACCTCTGGACTTCATGTTGAAGTTGAGCCTCTAGTTTCTTAAGCTAGGGGCTAAGTACCAACCATCCCTATGTTATGCATTGGGAAGTTTGGGAAGTCCAAGAATAGTTTTCTATGGTCCAATCTTGTGTAAAAATGAAACCACCTACCTCAACCATAGTTTTCTCTGGTTCAATCTTGTGTAAAAATGAAACCAGGTCCAAGCATGGTTTTGGCTAGTTTTAAGCTTGTGTAAAAATAAAATCTATCCCAAGCATAGTTTTGTTTTGTTTTAAATCTTGCATAAAAATGAAAACAATCCCGAGCTTAGTATTTGTCCTTTCTCATGCTCGTAAATACATGAGAATAAGTTATCGAGCTTAGTATTTGTTCTTTCTCGTGCTCATAAATATGTGAGAATGTAATCGAGTATACATTTATCACTTTTTCGGACTCGTAAAGGTTATACGAAAAATGAACACATTGGATTTCCCTTTAAGCTCTTTTCAGAATATCTAAAAATGAAAATATTGTCCAGTGACCTTGTTCTTTTCGGTCTCATCAAACTAATTTACCAAAAAGGAACTACGAGAGTTCTCTTTGTTGTGGGTGGGAAATCCCTCCTACAAACTAGCACTAAGGGTTTTATCATGCATGCAGAAATGGCCTAAAGGTCCTTACTTTTTACCATCATCCCATGCCTAGACCCCCACTACTCATATGTAAATACAAGGCTTAAGAGATTAAGTTGATGTACCTTGTTCTTCGTGTTTGATGTTGATGCCTTTTCGCACTTGGTTGTTCTTTGACTACAACTCTCCTCCCAATGCTGACCTACATTCACTGAAGACAAACAAAGAACTCCACACGCACTTGATCTATGAACTAATGGGTTATAGATTTAATCAATCATACAATCAATATTTCAATAATGACAATCTCATATGGCAGGACGGGAAAAGCAATTATTTTATTAACTTCACAATGATACCTTACAATGATAAAGTCAGATGCTACTCCTCGATCTCGGTCCTGGGCTCTTCTTCCACTGTCTTCCAAATTCTTTTCTCTATACTTCTCTTTTCACAAGGATGGCTAAAGGTTGGGACAAAGGGAATGCTCAATCGGGTATAGTTTCTTTACTATGATTCTCCTCCTCCAAATGGGACCCCTAACCCTTCTTTTATAGTCTAGTAGAAGTTAGGTATTTAGTTGAATTTCCAGCCATGCATGGCTGAAAGGTTTAGTTAACTTACCTAAAGTTGTGTGTTATGTCAGCAACTTTCCTTTTTTCGTGCTTTTGTAGGTATATGCGGGCTGTCTTGGGTCAGCTAGCACGTACACGTGTGCAGTGATGGATCAGGGCGTGTGGGCCTTTATAAAAGGGTTTTTTAAGAAGAGTTGTTCAACAGTGTTTTGGAAAAGAAGGAATCTGAGATGGCCTGATGCCAGGTAAGCATGTCTGGTGCAAATTAGGGTTATAACACTCTTTAAGTTTTTTTCAGACTCTCTAAACATGAAAAACCCTCGAGTTTTCTCTCTTTGGACTCGTTAAACAAACATCAAAAGACCCATATGGGACCAAACTACTCCTTCTTAGGTTTCGTTAAACATACTTTGAGGGACTCGTCCGAAGGATGAGATTACATTTACAAGCATATGTTATCCTCCTCAAGCTTGTGTTAAATTAAAGAGGTACTTGCCAAAACTGATGGGGGGAAATTGGGAAAGAAATGTATCTAATCCTGTATTCTATGGAAGAGTCACTTTTGAACATGACACCCTTTCACTCACCTTGTGTCTAGGTTGGAAAATCCACTTGTCTCTTGATCATACTCCTTTATAAGATTACAAATTGGTATGTGATCCATGTTGTTGAGTCAGTGTTTCCAAGACAGTTGTTGTGTCGTCAATATGTTCAAAGAGAAGTTCAACCTAAAAAGCCTTGTATTGTGTCATCCATGTCTGTAGTCTTTAAGCCTTTTGTTGTGTCGACCATCCTTGAGTGAGTCCTAAATCACTTGTTACTCTGATCTACTTCAAATCTTGTTACCCATTTCTTGTCATTGATGTGGGATACATTAAGGCCCTCCTATGAAGAGTCTTTTCATATCGAATTCAACTCATTATCCAAGAATTAGACTTAGAAATCAATTGGTACCTTGGAACTTGCATGCCTCAATGGAAGGTTTCCTCTCTTTCGACAGTGGGTTTTCATTATTGACCCCTGATCGGGAGATTCTGTCGAGTGTTCGACTTCAACTCATTAATTCACATTCGTTGGATTGTAATAGAGTACCTTGGGAGTCATTGACATTAATGGTGATTTCCTTCGCACTTGTTAACAATATTCATTAATGACCGATAATCAAGTGGTTTCTACCATGTTCAACTTCAGCACATGTATTCACGTGGTTAGATTTGTACTATAGAATGGTGGAGATGAAGACCCTAAATATTTTCTAATAGATTCAGGTTGCATTGGAGTATATTCAGTTTGTATTGTTGCATAGATCCACATTGTATGCCTCATGGCTATGTTCAAATTTGAGTCTTTAACACATAGATCCACAATGTATTTTGGTGGCTATGTTCAGATTTGAGTCATAATGGCATGGATCCACAGTGTACATTTGGTGGCCATGACCTATCTTACTTGACATGGATATTTGCATGTCAACATTTATGCTTTGAGTCATTTATATTCTGAGTATGGAATGCCTACCTTAGTGATGATATATTATTGTACTGTATTTCCTTGTTTGTTGGCAGGTTTCCGACCAACATGTTCCTTGTTCCCTACACACACTCGAAAAATTATTTCAGCTATCACTTTGTTCTAACTTCATACTTTGGGGGTCTCTCTGTTACACATTATTTTTGTCACCCTTATGCCCGTTAATGATGTAAACCTATATGTTTCCTTCATAGGGGTCAATGGCTTGAATTCCTGAAGAAAGAAGGGAGAAGAATTTTTCCTAAGAGAAGTTGTATTTTTCTTTGTAAAAACCATATTAAATAGGATTTCTATAGGCTTCTCTATACGCATGGTGCAGAAATGCCTGATTTCCGTAGGCTGCACCATAGCTAGACTGCGAAGTTTCTTCAAGCTTCACTATAGTTAGGGTTTGGCGGCCTTCTTACGTGGGAAAAATGGGTGTCTTCTCGATGCAAGGAAAAGCTTCTATGGTGAGGTGGCCTCCGAACGGTTGGGATATTAATCATTTTCTTGATTTAGTGGGATCATCCTAACCTCCTCACCTTATCCTCTTCAACTTATAAAATGAGAGGAATTATCATGGAGAAAGTTAGTTGTTTTGGCTTGAGATTGTTATCTTGGTTAGAGTGGCTTTGAGATTTTATTTGTCAAGATATATTGTGAGTAGCTATTAGATCCATGGTCTCAGAATGCTTGGAGAAAGAAGTGTGCGGGAAGCAAGGAAATTTTGGAAGGAACCTGACAACATCAAGGCATCTGGTTGTATCTTTCTTCCACAGTCTTTAATATAGATATACTTTTTTTCCCTATATGAATGTTATTTTTCCATATTGTATGATTCCTTGATCACGTACATAGTTTCATATCAAATAGACTATGTTGTTCTTGTCTTCATTCGCTTGTGTTTATTTGCATATATTTCTCCATAAGCCTCATGGCGGAGCTTGGATTGCATTGGCAAATTCGGATCTTCGATATTTAAACGGTATGTTCTAGATCCATTTCTCATTTGATAATTAAAATCTAAGGAAAGGGCAGTGTATTGTGTTTTTTTGTTCTAGTTTCATAGTGAAGCTAGGGGGATTGATTTGTGTCCGCACTTAACAATTAGCCCGATAACACCCATGAAAACTTCTCACCTCAAATATGCTCCTTGGTGACGATCATTCTTTGATTTCTCTCACCTTCTCTGGATCCATATTCAATTCATTTGAAGAGATCAAAAAACCCAAATATATTAGTTATGTCTTCATAAAAGAACTTTTCTTGCTGCAACCTCCTCATCACTAATGTCAAGTGTTTTAAATGTTCTTCCTCTGTTTTGCTAAAAACTAATATAGCATCCAGACATACAATAACAAATTTACCTATAAATTCTTTCAGTACTTCATTCATCAACCTCATAAATGTACTTGGATCATTTGTCAATCCAAATGGAATGACTAGCCATTCAAATAATCCTTCATTTGTCTTGAATGCGGTCTTCCATTCATCTCCCTCTCTCATTCTTATCTGATGATATCCACTCTTCAAGTATATTTTTGAAAAATAGCTTGCTCCACTCAAACAATCCATCAAATTATCCATTCTAGGTAAAGGAAATCTATACCTGATGGTAATCTTATTGATGGCTCGAGAATCTGTACACATTATCCATCCTCCATCTTTCTTTGGACTTAATATAGTTGGCACTGCACATGGGCTTAGAATTTCCCTAACTAAACCTTTATCCAACAACTCCTGAAATTAATTCTTAACCTCTTCATTCTCTCGAGGTGTCAAACTATACACTTCTTTGTTTGGAAAACTGGCTCCTAAAATCAAATCAATATGGTGGCTAATAATCCTAATGGGTGGTAATGAGTGAGGTAACTCATCCACTACTATACCAACAAAATTCTCTAACAATTCTTGGATTTCTTCAGGTAAATCATCTATGGAAGTATTGGTAAGGATAAATCTTGGCTTCCTCACCACAACAAATTGCATTTCTTGATCTTTCTTGATCTCCTTCAAGAGTTTCTTCCCACTCATGAGAAGTATTATTGTGTTGGCCTCTTCCTTTTCTTTCTTCTCTTCTATTGGCAACAACACGTGGGTTCTATCATTTTCTCTATAGTGTAAGTATTATTTCTCCCATCATGAATGACATTCCTATCAAACTGCTATGGTCTCCCCAACAAAATATGACAAACATCCATAGGAATTACATCACACAAAATCTCATCTTTATAACCTCCTATTTTAAATTCAACTTTGCATTGTTGACTTACCAACACTTGATGTCCTTTCTGCAACCACGATACTTGATACGGGCTTGGGTGTGCAGTTGTCTCTAGCTCCAATTTCTCCACCATCTTTGTGGATACTAGATTATCAGTGCTCCCACTATCTATGATCATCTTGCAAACTTTGTCCTTTGTTTTATAAGCAATTGTGAGCAACCTCGTTCGTTGAACTAAGTCTTCTATTTCCTTCTCTAGTTTTAGAAGAAATTTCCTCATCATAAGGTTATGTCCTCCTTCTACTACCTCTGCTTCCACATTCTTATGGGCTTTAGAAATGTGTGCTTCTCCTCCTCCTTATTTATTCCTCTCGAGGAATTCCCAAGACATGTTTCATATATTTCCATAGGCATAACATTTGACTTCAACTCCTCTACCTCTTCCTCTTCCTCGAGGAAAAGAATTTCTCCCACCAAACGGTCTTCTTTGGGAACTTCCTCCCCTCTCAAAGTGACCATATGATTTCTCAGTCTCATCCTTAGTTTGCGGTGCCTTATCATAGACAACTCCCTTACCTCTATTTAATATTTTTCCTCCGGCTCGCTAACTCTGGTTTCTGGCCAACTTTTCTTCTTCCTTCAGTGCAATATGATAAGAATCCTCCATTGTCCTTACAGTCATCATGTTGATTTCATCCTGGATTTCATACCTCAAGCCATTTATATACCTGGAAAAGTTTTCATCATCTTTCTCCCTTTGTCTAGTCCTGATATTCAGCCTATAGAATTCTTTTGTATATTCTTTCACTGTCATACCCCTTTGTCTCAAGTTCTGCAAATTCCTGAATAGATTTATCTGGTAATCCTTGAGTATGAATTTAGCCTTCAGTTTGGCTACCATTCTATCCCAATTCTTTATCTTATGTTTTCCTTGCTCATCCTATCTGCCTACAGTTCATCCCACCATAGTGTTGTGTGTCCCTTTAATCTGGTGATAGCATGTCTCACCTTCTTTCCTTCATCGACTTCTTCATAGTCAAAATACTTATCCATGGACCTTATCTAGTCCAATAGCTCTTCAGCATCCAGGTTACCTTCATACATTGGGACGTCTATCTTTGCTCTAGCTCCCAACTTCACAACAAATTTCAATAAGTGTTCTTCAGCTACATCTTCCCCTATAGCTTCTTCAACTTTTATTTCTTTGCTCTTTGCATCACTGACGTCTCCAGTGTCAATTGTTCTTCTCTACATCGCCTCCATCGCTTCCAATCTTGTGTGAACCTCTCTCACTTCTCTTCCTATAGTATGATTTACTATAGGTGGTCTACGCATATCCTCGACAACATCTCTTCAACTATTCCTAACACAAAAAGTACAACTTCAATCTTCTTTTCAGGATCTGATACCACTTGGTGCAAACCCCCCTTCTATCCAAAGGGTTCTGTGACCTCCCGGTCAAGTATCTTCACAAGAATGAGTAGGATTAGCTCTTTGGGTCTTTACTTTTCCTCTCAAACAATTCACTTAGGCTCCCTTTTCCTTTAGCACAAGTCGTATGACATCTACGATCCCTTCTAAGAACTTTTTATGATTTTATTAGATTTTGGGTGCTATCTCTTCCACACTAGCCCCTCTTAGCATATGACCTCGGGATTTCACCCTGGGATTAGCTCCTTAGGTGCTTTGGTCTTTAGAATTTAGATGTTTGGAATATAGTCTCTGCTAATTCTTTTGAATTCTGCACCGCATATTCCTCTGAATGAGATCTACGGCTCTCATCATTCACACAGCCAATGACTATGATCTCTTCAGATTCCTACCTTCAAGAATCTTTAACATGCTCCACTCCACAACTCTCGATTTCTGAATCATGAATTATCTCCACACGTGGAGATCAATGTTCCTCCTTAACCAACGATCAACGACTTATATCATACCCTTATTCCACTTCAGAACTTTGGGTTTTGGCCTTTTTGACAATGGCTCCACCTCTTTCTCCCGAATCACAAACCCCAAATTATCCCTAGACAATCAACGGTCCTTATCTCTCCCACAACCAACAGTCGAGATCCACTTTTCAACTTCGTGCTTCAAAGGTTTTCACCCCTCTTCACTTCAAATATTCTGATTTGCGAATTCCAAAGGATCCTCACGACTAACCAGTGCACGACTTCTCTAAGATATAATGGTCTGAAATGATTTGGCTCCTCTTGGGTGAATCTTAACCCTTTATCTTGTCCAACCTTCAAAAATTATTCTTTTGAAGGATTTCTCCAGGTGAATCCTTTGTACTTGTTCTTCCTTCGAAATTTTAATTCCTCAAAGGGATTTCTTTGATACTTAGTCAATTTTTTGTTCTATGCACTCCTTGCAACTAACCTTTGCACTGTCTTATGAGAAAACCAGAGTTATTTCTCCAAATTTTTCTCCAAGTCAAAGACTTTGCATACACACTCCTTGCGTTCAATATGCACATTCTGCATACAAAAGTTCCACTCTATCTCTCCTGAGCTTCGAGTTGAAAAAGACTCTCTCACATGCACTCCTTGCGTTCGGTATGCACTCCTTGCATAAACTTACAGAAGAGAAACAATTGAAACTTATTCAATTCTTCATGAATTCATTCATTCACCATGAATCTCATACATTCAAAAAATTCATAACAACAATAAAACTATAAAACAGTATCAACACTGTACAATTGGATAAATTCTCCTATGTTCTATTCATTCCAAAAACTCATGGTTACAACTACTATCTCTTACAGACACAATGAAAAAACTTGTCTAAGGAGTCACCCTCTCGAGTTCTTCTCCATCCTATCTAAGTTTTTCCACATAATGCTCTAGCGGTTACCTACTAAACTTAATTAAATGCAACCTAATGACTAATAAGGGATAATATCCTACACCTATAATATCTTACAGTCGTGTAAGGATTTACAATAATCCGTCACTTCAAACGGTGGCCCAATTTTACATACAAGTAATTAATTAACGAGAAATTCAATTCAAAAAAATATCTCCACACCATTACCAAGTTGGTTAAGAGTTGGTTCGACCTTTTCAACGTGTTGAGGTGTCGATTTTGGCTTCCACTTTCATTTTTCTTGATTTGATAGTGATTCTTCTACATCATCATTCAATCATTATAAACAAACAACAAGAGATGAATTATTGGATTTCCCCCATCTAATCCCTTTACTCAGTCTAGAATTTTCAGCTTAGATGAACAATTTCCAAGACCTCTCTATCAGTGAAAAACACGAATTTAACTAAATAATTCATTCAAATATCTACAATGATTCCTTGTTTGCACTATTTTACTTGCTTCTTTAAAATCACACAACTCTGCTAAACAAATCAGATTTTTAGATTGAGAAAAGATTTATTTCTTTTCTCCATTTTGCTTCTACATTTTGGTCCCTTCCTAGACCTACCTGCTCCATTTCCTTGAGCAGTCTCAATCAACTTCATCTTGACCTTTCCTCATTAAGAGAATCCTCCTTCTCTAAATGCAACAAAATATTAAAAACACAAATTTTAGCTCATAAATTCAATTTCAATGCAATGCATCCGTGAACATTAACCATATATGGAAATCAGAATGATTAACATTCACTTGCATGTATTTCACATATGCATTATCTTTTTAAATGTAATCCATGATTTTTAATAAAGGCTCCTATAGCCCACTGCCTAATTTCTAGTAGTCCTTAGTTCTATGGCTCTTTTCTCCTGACAAAGTATTTACACGATTCCTCCTCATGGAACTTCAGCATGCAACCTTGTTGCATATCCATCATCACCCGAAATGATCTCAACCCCGAGTTAGCATCAACACTATCATTTCAATGATTTACCCAATTCTTTATCAATAATATAGACATGCATTCTTATTATGCACTCAAACCACACATTTAACATGTGCATCTACTCTATCATTTTGCATTCATAATGTGCTTACATACACTCAACCATCATAGTGTGTGTGTCTATAAATAACACACGTTCATAATTTGAACATGCACATATATTTGGAATAATTTAAATCATGATTGTTCATAATAATAGATATATTTCCTTCTTTCATAATGATATAACATTCTTGCTCATTTTATTTTTCAGCATTTTAAACTAGCTCTTTATGAGGAATGGAGTACAACCCCCTCAAGCTAGTATTCAAAAAAAACAATCAGACTCTTTAAAACAGAGTTAGCTATGTATCCATAGCATTATTCAAAACTTGGAAAGTATTAATATTGCCTCACAATCCACTTATTGATACCTGCATTCATACCAGGAAACCATATAATGCATTCAATCATATACACACACCGATACTAGCATGTAAGTTCATTGATTGCACCTTTTCCTATGTCATTGATTGGAATTTTAATTCAATTCCATATTTTTTTATGGAAGCTCACAATCATTCACCTAACTAATGAATAGGAAAAATCATGCACACATTCCCCTCTTTTCTTGTGGAAACAGAACAACAAGATATCACTCTTGCTCCACTTACTACAAAAGCATTCAATATATCAGAGATTTTCACTAGGTAATCGCAACATTACCCATGGGACAAGATAAATACCAATTCCTATCTCTCTTCACGCCTCAAATCATTCTTAACTAAGAGGCCTTTGTCGAGGGAATCCTTACTTAAATTCCCTTTCATTATTACTTGAGCATACCAATCCATACCTGTATGGTTTTCATCCATATTTGGATGTTACCTAATCCATTGGCTTTTGAAGGGTGTGCATGTACTCCTTCACTAAACTCTGGAGCATCACCTTATTAATTCTCGCCTTATCTTCACAAGGTTGCATACATTAGCATAATCAACATTTTATTCATATTGTTAACTTTTTTGTTGTTATTGGATCATCAATAATCAATATTTTACATCATAACCAATAACATATTATCCTCAGTATATATGCATGGTAAATGCATGCTAAATCATTACTATATGTACTATAGCAGATCCATATGCATGATCCAGATTATTTTCGGCACGAAATGAGAGCGGAGATATAATAAAGAAATGCATAGAGATATTGTAGATATTCAATAATATAACATAAATGTATCAGAGATGCAACCATAAACACAGATATATAGTAATACATGATTTCTATTAATCAAAGAAATGTATAGAGACTGTAAAAATACAGAGTGAAAGACTCGCTAGAATGGTGGCAGCTTATCTCTGAGAAGAGATGTGACGGCTACTCGCATTCGCAAGAAGATGATTACAATGAGGATTTGAAGGCCTTTTTACAATAAATGGGAATGCAAAAAGTCCTAGACATCCAAAAACCTAACCCTAGGATATGAAGCGCCAAAAGTCATGTGGGCCCCGTTTGGGTAAGTGAGTACATCAACTTCCCAGGGTCGTAACTTTTGCATACGATCTCCGTTTTAGGTGTGTGATAGCTCGTTGGAAAGGTATCATCGAGGAGATTCATTTTGGGGGCTCAATCATGCCTTCAGATATCATTGAGAACCTCTATCTTGAAAAACCTTCATTTGGACCCTCAAAATGGCCCTGGAAGTTAAAACCTGCTAAAAATAGTAAATTGCCAAAATTGCTAGAAAACTGTTTTGAGCCATTTGGAAAAGGTGGGTGGCCACCGATATCCACCTGGATCAATGCACCAAGAATTTTACCCCTGCCTATAGTGCATATGTATTCCAACTATCTACATCTTTCATTCACACCCATAGATATGCATTTAGGTTGATAGACATATACTTAAATGGATATCCAAAAATATATATATTTAATTATAGGTCAAATAAAGTGACCTTACCATTTTTTTTCCATCATTCCTCCAAGCATGAGGAATTATTCATACAAAGCCTAGTATTGTATTTAAGCAGCAATCATAATTTCAAATGTCTCTATCAACCCATAATTATAGGAAACATTACAAATTATCAAACAACCAGTTCATCCATTCTCTAGACTCATGTAGCCCTATCACAGGATTCTACTCCTTCTACCAATTACATTCAAAATTTAACCATCCATGCATGTTAACATATTCAAATTGTTGTAGGAGTATTTCTAATTCCAACAGGTCATGGAATACACTTCTATTGTTCCTCAGCATGATTAAACTTTCTTATGCATAGAACGTTTTTTGTAAAGAATCCTAAAAATGAATATGTGGTCCTTCTCAAGAAGCTTGTGCAGCTAATAATTACATATTAATGCATAAGTTAATTTGTCACTAGGCTCATATTGGGTTTATTATACCAGTCTTGCAACTGCTCTCTGGCCCATTCATTCCTAGTGTTTTAACCTCACTCTGATACAAATTTGTAACACACCCAACCTCCTAACCCTCATTATGCTAGTGTGGTGTACAAAATTTCCCTTTTCTTTTCTCTAAATTACCTTCTTAAACAATACCTATAGAACCAATTATGAGATCATAAGTTATTTCTTCTTTTCGAGAGATTTCCAACAACTCTAATTAAGCTCAAATCCATGTTCTGGATTGAAAGTTATGGCCTCTTAAAGTTCTCGGGATTTTCCCACCCAAATTCCACCTCATAACCATGTGAACTCTTGTCACTTGTACCATCTAATGCGGAATGACTTAGGTGCTACTGTGTCGAGACACACAATCTCCAACATGGAAAACCTTGGGCCCAAATAGTTGGTGTTGGGTCGTTTCACACTTTCATGCGTCCTTATTAACGCTAGGGGGTTAAGACCCAGGGTTCATCTAGAGTTTACCAACAAAAATCCCAAAGCATTGGCATATCAATCCTTGGCCAAGGATAAGGAAGGTCTCACCCGAGACGCTATGAGGATCAAAGAGACCATCTAGTCTTGTGTTGGGAATGAAGAGTAAACACATAGAAATCCATATGGGTTGACATCCATATGATGCATTGCAAGTTACTTAACATATGAAAAAACACAATGGAAGCAACACATCATAGGTTCAAAAGAAGTGTCGTTTTATTATCATCATCATTCCATCAATCAAAGACATATTGAGAAAATCAGAGATTGACAACAAGATAGTCTCATATTCCCTCAGATAATTCTCCAGATTTACAATACATTGTGCCATGTTCATCCTTTCATACATTTCACTTATGAAAGACTTAGACACACGACCAATGAAATTACAATGCTATAGAGGCTTGGAGTGAGATTTTCAACAATGAATGACTAGCAGTAACCTAGTGAATCAACCCTTTTTTTGTTGTCCTTGCTTCCTTTTATATCCCTCTGGCTATAACGCTCTGTCTCTTTCAATTCTACTCCACTCAATCTATTGACTAATAGTCTTACACGCTTATGTTACCTGCCTGCATTTCATGTAGCCTTTATGGAATCAATGAAATATTAACTTCCTTTCCAACTCATCTCTTTTCTGCTCCACGCTCTCTCATGTTGCTGGTAGAAATCATTTGGGGATATTTCCCAAAGATTATTTTCTTGATTATGGCATGCATATTCTTGATTTCTTGCATGCATTGGAAGAACTGGACTTTGGTGGGCATTAAAAAAAATTGGTCTAGCACATGCTTCTTATCAATCCTCACACATCTACTTAGGCATGCACAAAACTAGAATGGGAATACACAACTTTGTTTATGCACGCGCATGATATTTACCCAAAAATTTGGGTGCCAACAGGCCCCCACCACTATTACTTATCTTGTCCTCGAGCCAACTACCCCATGGGAAGACTGATGAGACGATATTGGGTAAGATAAAATCATCATCATTGGCATACCACACAAAGATCCATCTGGGTTCACATTCATATGATGCATTGCAAGTTACATAATATATGACAAAACATAATGGAAGAAACACATTCATTCATACATATAATTGACACATCATAGGTTCAAAAATAGTGCAACTTTATTATCATCCTCATTCCATCAATCATAGACATACATTAAGCAATTAAGACACTAAGCCATTTCACATGTGTCATTTCATATGTCATCTATTGGGTTGTTTCACACTTGTGCACATCCTTCTTGATGTTGGGGGGTTAATACCCAGGGTTCATCTAGAGTTGACCAATAAAAACCCCAAAGCATCACCATATAAATCCTCAACCAATATTGAGGAGGGTCTCACCCAATACGCTTTGAGGATCATAGATACCATCTGGTCTAGTGTCGAAGATGAAGGGCTAAACATATAGAGATCCATCCAGGTTGAAATTTGTACGATACATTGCAAGTTACTTAATAGATGAAAAAATATAATAGAAGAAACACATTCATTTAGATACATAATTGACACATCATAGGTTCATAATTAGTTTAACTTTATTATCATCCCCATTCCATCAATCATGGGGTTACATTAAGAAAACCATAGATTGAAAACAACAAAGTCTCATATTCCATCAGAAAATTCTCTAGTTTTACAATACATTGTGCCATGTGCATCCTTTCATGAATTTCACATATGATAGACTCAGACACATGACCAATGACATTACAATTATATAGAGGCTCGTAGAAATTTCTTGAACAATGAATGACTAACATTTCCCCAGTGAATTAACCCTTTATGTGTCGTCCTTGCTTCCTTTTATATCCCTCTTGGATTTGGAATTCTGTCTCTTTCAGTTTTGTTCCACTTGCTCTACTGAATAATACTCTCGCACGCTTTTGTCACATATATGCATTCCACATAGCATTTCTAGAACCATTACAATCTTAACTGCCTTGCCATCTCATATCTTTTCTACTCCAAACTCTCTTGTGTTGCTGGTAGTAATTATTTGGGGAGATATATTTAATATTATTTTCTTGATTTCAACATGCATATTCTTGATTTATGGCATGCATTGGCATAACTAAAATTTGGTGCGCATTAAAAAAACTTATCCTAGCACTCACTTCTTATCAATCCTCATGTATCTTCTTGGGCATGCACAAAACTGGAATGGGAATGCACAACTTTGTTTGTGAGAATGCTCGATATTTACCCAAAAATTTAGGTGGAAACAACCGATGGGAATACCTCACAAACCAATAGTTGGAATTTTGAGGTGGAACCCTTCACATCTAAAAATTCAAGCATTCGAGCCTCCCAATGATTGTCACTTAACAAAACTCTCAGATACCAGATGGTCCAGATATCCGAAGTAATGACTCCCTCCTAAGATTACTTTGGAACCTCAACCCATCAAGGAATATGGCCATCCAGAATTCCAAAATGGTTGAGGATACCAGTTCCTTCTGGATACCATATGCTCCAGATATCCAGGGCACTAGACCTCCTGAAATTGCCATGGAACCTTAATATGGAACCCTAAATAATCCAAGAATTTTGGCTTCCAAAGGGTTATCACCAACAATTTATTTTGGATGTTGAATGTTCCAGTTAACAATACTTGACATGGAGGCTAACATGGTATGCCACCTATCATGAAACCACACGGCATCATGATACACATGGCTGACAGACATGACATCAAATTTGACGCAACATACTAACATGGCACTAACACATTGTAGTTGACATGGCATATTTCCATATGGATATACTAACATGGCATGATGCATGGCTAATGACATGGCATGATACATGGAGGTTGATTTCACAGTGCCTTCCTAGCCTCTAAAAACAAATTGAACTGGAACCGTGATTAATTATGTAACATATCTGAGCATTCAGGAGAATTCCATGCATTGCATTGTTTGAAAGGTCAGATGATCGGATTCTGTAAATAAAATCCCATGTTGACTACATCTGGGTATCCAGGATCTAGGACCTCTTATTGTCACTTCACTCTGAAAAGAATTGGATGTCAGATACACTTCTTATAGTCAATCAGACGACAGTGAATCCCTTCGATCCAATGACAGAGTTTAGTCCTGAGCACAAATATTCTTGATTAATAGTAGCCTCCCCTTTCGACCTAAACCAATCCTATCTTGACATGTGTCACTCTCTCATGGAATTCTAACTACCACCTAGTATGACACATCATCATGATGTAGTTCACATGTTCTTAACCCCTCTAGTTCATAGACTTGCAAGGGGTCAGAATTTAGAAGTGGAACCATGCCCATCTAGGCATCCGAGGATCTGGGGTAAAATTCATGATTCATGTGAATAAGGATCTACATGTCTTTTCTTTTGGATATATTTTCCTCCATGCACACCAACAGGTGACTTAGGCCGCGGAAATTCATTGGTGGAATGGTGACAATCCAGGTATCAAGGACTTTAACGAGAGTCAATCACTTAAACAAGTTGGATGCCTAGATCTTTGAATATCCCCGATGTTGCACATATGGATATCTGGGATCTAGGGCCTCTCTTGTTGCAATTTATGAAAGAGTGTTCGGATACCAGGTTCATGGATTTATTATCCCAACTTCAAATGGAAGTATGAACTATTCCCTACATAAGGCCATGAAAATGACCTCCCTGCTCAAATTTAATCAATCATGATACTAACTTCATAGGAATTCATATTTTTCAAGCTCAAACCATTCAGACATCTAAGCTAAGGCAACTTTCCAGGAAAAAAACCTTATATCTCTTGCAAAAATCAGGCATATTGATATAACATTATTTCAATCTAAGAAATATTAGCAAAAGGTTTTCCATATTCAAGCAAGATGCAACCAAGTTGTGTCTTGAAAAATGGAACTAGGAATCAAAGGAATTTAATGCCTCCTATGAGTGCAAGGCTTGGAATATACACACATATACCAATTATCCATTTAATGTCTCTCTAAACCAGTAACCATACTCTACCTTAAGTCTTCCATGATTTCTTGGGATTTCAAGCCATGGATTAGAGGTTGTCTACATATGTATTCAAAATAATATAACCAACAAGAGTGGTTATCCAAAATTCATGTAATTATTAAGTCAATTCCCCATTCCATGATACCCATGAATACATGCCCCATCATGGGTTCAAAACATGTCTATTTCATTCAGACATTTAAACATGCAGAGTATAAGTGAAGACTTGTATGTTTAAATAATGTTGGCCAAACCATCTGAGCATAATTTTCATCATAAACCATACAAGTCCATAATTCACACAAGCATAGTAAATCATACAATTTGAACACACATATGACCATACATAAAAATAAAAATAAAAATAACTCATCTATATTAGTTATTTTCCAAACCATCTAAGCATACATATGCACTTATCTGTTTTGTAAATTTTTGATTGGGCAACTGAGTGAGGGTGATCACTTTTCCACCCAACTGTAGGATCAAATGCACTAGTATTTTCGATAATCTGATCACCCTCATTCCAGGCCATGATACCACCAAGGGATTCTCAGACTCTCAGATCAATTCAAAGTGTGAATGCCACTCTCATTCACAACCACCATTGGTTGAAGACCCCATGTACTCACCACACCTAGGGCCTCCACGAGTTTTATCAGATGTCTTCCTAGGTGTATTTCCTCTGCACAAGGGAGTCCCTTCACCACTAACATAATCCCTCAAATTCCTCCCCTTCCAGTGTTTGTTTCTGTCCAGCAAGCATCAAGATCGCATCCCTCTTAGTTTAGGTCGAGTGTTTGTTTTCTCATACTAGCAATGCAAACAATATTTCTTTGAAACCCATGCCTCACTATTCCACACATGGGTTATCCCACAACTCTCAACAGTCTCTTCTCTATCCTCCTCTAGTCCTCCATAGTCCTCCCCCATGCAGTTGGGAGGTCCTCAATTTTCCATGGACATACCAATCCATTAATCCCATGCATTTACATGGGAGGTCCTGTCTCAATTGCCTAACCTTACTTCAACAAAATATTGCCTTCAACTTTAAGCTAGAGGGAATTAATAGTCATTTTTCAAAAATAATTAAACAAGGTGTCTTGGGGTCCTTAGCAACATTGTATCCCCTCACTAATCCCTCTAGTGGTATCATGACTAGTATTAGTGCTCCGCCCATCAGTCATTTGTTTGGATTTTTTTATTAAACAATAATACAATTACATTGTCCATATTCCATGGCATGGAAATAATGTGTCTATTCTGAGATAAAATAATCACTAAGAAAAATTAATTACAATGTAATCAAGGAATCAAATGGGGATGTTAAAATTAGTGCATCTGTTACCAAAGGTAGAGGCTTTTGTATCAGTATCTATGTCAAAAATCGATGAAAAAACTATAATCTCGTATTTCTCTCCACTAGGATCAAGTTGTGCAACACCATATGTGAACATACTTTCCACAACATCAATATATTGTGATAGATGTGAAGGAGGAGGAGGAGGAGGATGACAAGGATCGGTGGATGGTGAGACATGTGGAAAAGAATGACAAATATCGGTGGATGGTGAAAAAAGTTGAGGAAGAGGAAGAGGAGGATTGGTGGATACTGAAGCATGTGGAGGAGAAGGATAAGTATCGGTGGATGGAGACACAAGTGGAGGAGGATCATTGGATGATAACACATTTGGATAAGTGAGAGGATTGGTGTATGGTGACACAAGTGAAGGAGGAGGAGGAGGAGGATCAGTGGATGGTGCATGCATATGTGGAGGATAAGTAGGAGGATCGGTGGATGGTGATACAAGAGGAGGAGGAGGAGGATTGATGGATAGTGTAGACACATGTGGAGGAGAAATAGGAGGATCGATGTATAGTGTAGATAGATGTGGAGGAGAAGCGGAAGGAGGAGGAGGACCAAGTATTGTATAGGATGAGGTTCAGTCACCTAATGGGATAGAGGGAGTGGAATCACGACCAATGTAATGCAACCAACCTATAGTTGGATCACACTACTACTAAAAATGGCCCGTTAAAAATTTCTAATGCTAATCTAAATGTGGAAATAACAAACAGATCATGACATTCCATCTTATACAATGGTCTATGCTAATTAAAAACATAAATTCAAGTAATTAAATGTGAAAAGAAAAAACTAAACACATTCAACAATGTAACTAGGGATTTTCATGCATTAGTATACTCACAACATGCAATAATAACCCAAAATATCTCAGGGTAAAATGCACAACATCTATATCATAAATTAACATAGATGAACACAGAAAATAAGCACACTTATCTTATGAAATATGTTACCCACTGTAGAGGATAGTCATTCCTCCCAACTGTATACTTGTTATTCCAGTTCTCAACAGCAAGTCACCCCCAATATGGGGCTATGAATCCATAAGAGATGAAAGTCCCTAAGGATGGATAAAGTCCCCCTCTCAATAGTCAATCCCCACAGCTAATTCCAATCCACAAAATATCTTCCCCACAACCTCCACAACCCAAAGATTGGATCCCCCTTCACTACTCACAGTCTCTCAAGCCTCCCCACTCCCCTCCACAACTTCCATCATAGGTTGGACATGAAATCTCTCTGTTGGGACCTTGAGAATTCTACATTTGTAACAAGAGTTCGCATAACATCAAAATGCTTTCTTATCTTCAAAATTTTCGAACATAAATTTATCACAGGCCTGCAGCCTTTTTTCTATGAAATTAAAGATTCAAACAACTACCATACATGCCCAATGTGTCTGCCTTCAATATTCATCACTCATAACTCCCTTGATATCCAAAAATATCCATGTTAAAACTACTCTCCATGCAAAAGCGTGAATAACTAATTATTCTTACTCCACCATACAAATTCATTTATTCTCCCAAGATAGTTGACTACTCACTCTTCCCAATGTTGATTGTACTGATGGGTGTTCTATATGCACTAAAAAACACTTAAAACCCCTCAATTAAATTTTCAACCCAGGGTAAGTAAACTTAGAGCTGTAGCAATATATATGCCAAGGTAGAAAGGCTAGAGGTAGTATAGTCTAACTAAGGAAGTGGCTATCTGAGAACTAATCTATTCAAGCAAAGACTACTAATGATCAAACCCTACAAAGAAACTTAAACTAATTACCCTAAGTAAATTTTGAACAAAGGATCGATGGATAGTCGTAAGGAAGAAAATTAAAAACCTACTTAAAGAAAACTAACTTAATAATGACAATAAGCAAAAGCAAACTATCTACCTAATAAGCAATAAAAACAACAAACCGATTTAATTAACCTACTCAAATTCAATAAGCTACTATCCTATTAAAGAAAGTAAATAGACAAGAAACTACCCTATCAAAGTAAGTAAACAAGTAATCAAACAACTAACTAACCTATGATAACTTCTATAGCAAGTTAACTAATCAAAATTACTCAATAAGCAACTAATCAAATTAATAAGCAAGTAAACTATATTCTTAATTTAAACTTCATAATTACTTCTAATTTACAAAAGGAAATCTTAATCTACTAAATTCAAAGCATCATGACAATAAAACTAATCAACAACTACTCTTTAATCTACGATAAGAAAACTATTCTTTAATCTACCAAAGCAAGAAGTCTATTCTCTAATCTACAAAAGAAAGGAAACTATCATCTAATCTATAAAAGCAAGAAAACTACTATTCTATTTAATTCAATTGCATTCTATGCTAATGTAAGCAAATTCATACTACTTAGAGACTCATAACTGAAAACTAAACTCAATAATCAAACTTCGAATTAAAATTGCAACCTAGATCTAGAATGGAAATTGCATAAATTAAATTAAACTAATATTATTTTAACAATTTAAATTGCAAAGGGAAATACTCATAAAACATAAATCAAATCCCATTTTTATTTCATCATATAACAAGATAAGTAAACTATTAACTAACTGAGCAAACCAGATAAGCAAATTGAAAACAAAATTCAAAGCTAACAACTAATCATCCATCAAAACCTTGCCAAAGAAACCATTAACTAATTACTTTGTTTTAAACTCTATTTCAGCATGCATAAATTCTAACTATCATCTAATCACACAAGGGTTAGTGGCTTAAGCTTAAGTTGTTTCCTATTTAGTTAGAAAGACATGGAATATTAACTATTGTTCATAAGCAACCTGCAACAAGAAACTGAAACAATTAAACTATAAACAGTAACTACACAGTAAGTAAGAAAGATAAAAAACACATGTACAGGAAATAAAAGAAATGATAATTACATAAATCAAATACACAAACTAGCTAACTAAATATTCACCTAGACTATTGGTGGGCCCCCCAGCAGATCGTGGCTACTCCTCAAAGATGAATCATGAGCTCAAGCAACATGATTTCAACATTTAAAAAAATGCAGTTTTACACAGTTTTAGCAAAATATGTTTGAAAATGGAAAAAACAGAGTTGGACTATCCTTTTTCTCTCTAACACACTTGTTTGACCACTGAGGTGGTATTTATAGATTTACAAGCTGAGAGGTTGACCACTGGAAGGGTCGACCTCCTCTAAAAACAACAAATCACATTCAATGTGTCTTAACTGCCGGTGGGTTCTAGAAACAAGGCGAGCCAATAAACGCCCAACATAAAAACCCAATCTGAGTTTTTAGAAGCTTAGTAGCTGGAGGCCACGAGCACGAAGAAAACCCATGTCTTTGATTCGCCCATCGTTGGTCGTCGATATAATAACCACCAAATCGCCCATGTTTTTAGTACAGGATGGAGTATCGGATGGAGTACCGGACTCAGTGTCGGATGTAAAAATGAGTTGTGATTTTTCCCTGTGACACACATAATGCGAATTAGTTTCCTTAAATCATTAAAACATGTTGAATTGCACTCAAAACCATCATAAAACATGAATCATGCATACTTGATATGAATCATGGTGATTTAACACAAAAACTCTTCAAAACTCTTCAAAACAGGAAAAGACATATACACATTTGGTCAAAAAGGATCCAATCAACATCATTATATTAACCATATCGCAAGCCCAACATTACCCCCACACCTAAGATTTTGTAGGTCCCACTACAAACAAAAATGAATCACCCAACATGACTAGACTTGCAACGGGGGGGGTGGATTAGCTTTAGAAGATTCTCCCTCTTGCCCAGGGGATTTTTTCTTGGGCCTTTTTACGATGTTTCAATTGCATCCAGAGACTATTATTGGAGGTAGTCATATCATCAACCAAACGTTGTAGAGAATTTGTCTTAGCTTGTAGGACAACGTTATCATGGCATAAATGACGACTCAATGTTTCATGCTCTCTAAGTTTGAACTAGAGGGATTGGAGTTTTTGGAGGTTGTTGATGACATGTGAGGAAGTCTTGAGATGTATATTATACCCTTGATCCTTTAAACCATGCAAAACAACAATTTTACCTCTACAAAATTAGTTCCAAAAGTGACTTCCCAGAAGCGCAACAATTCTGGCCTGGCAAACTTGTGAAAAATAGGTATCCAAGTGACACCTGTAACTACAAGATAGTAACTCATGTGTAAAAAATGAGAGAGTTTTTTTTTTTTAATATGTTCTTGATAAAAAATTCTCTTGGTTTTCAAAACTTCACTTCCAGTTGTTAGGAAAACACGACAAGAAAACATGACTAAAATAGGAAAAACTAGGCCTATAAGAGAATTGAATATATCCCAAAACATAATGTATAATCAAAAACTGAGAGAGGTTATTGTTTTGGGGTATTTTATGAACATAAACCTCCTCCAAGTTTCAAAACTAATTTCCCATTTGTTCATAATCCAAGCTTGAAGTTTGTTACTAAAAAATTACAGAAACGCGGTGTGCTCTCAGTGGAAACATAGTGTGGTCTTTGAGAGGGTTTTTGAATGCCTTCCCAGAGAATTTGTGGGCTGAAAGTGGTATGGTTGGAAATTTAATGATGTATTCTACACAATGGAATCATCAAGCACTGCAAATTCCTTCTCCAAACCTCTAAAAAACTGACTTGAAGTCAAGTTGTCCAAATGTGCAGGAACCCTCCTATAGCGACTGTATTTGGGAAATTTATCTAAAATAATAACACATGTGCATAAAATTAAGGAGGTTTTTGTTTATTGTTCTATTATTGAAAAAAACCTCTTTCAGTTTTGTCAAATTCATCTTCCTTAATTCAGAAACCAATTTTGAAGTAGAAATTTGACCAAGACAATCATTTGAAAATTTATGACAAGGAATGATGAGATGACCATGATGAAACTTTATGAACTTGGATGAGTGGAGGGAGTAGTAATGAAACCTATACACACCAATGACCATTTTACCACCAAGAGATGTCAAATTTTATTTGATAATTTTATTTTGAAACTATAACAATTTGACCTAATAACCCTATCAATCACATGAAAGAGTAAATTTGATCATTGGTGACTGAAAAAACTGACAGATACTAACAAAAGGCTTGGTTTGTACTAGTAGGCATGGTGAACAGGAGAATTTTTATTTACTTTCATCGATTTGTAACAATTCAAACAACGGTTCCTCTTTTCATAAGATTGTAATACATATGGTAGTAAGTATTTAGCAGTTGTTATCGCTCGGTATTTGTCACAAAGAGTAGTTAAGTATACGAAGTCTTTTATAGCATAAACATAAAAATACACAACAATATTATAACACACACAATGATGTCAGCAGTATATAATTTATCATACCAATACAAACAACTGCTGATATAATATCCCAAGACATTGTAAAAAGACAGTATGACAAAACATTTATAGAAATCCTACTTCCTCTTCTCATGGGTTTGCTATACAAATGGGAAATGCTTAGCATTTTTTTAGCTCGGGAAACTCCCCCCAGACCAAAGATATGGCACGTCCTCATGCCATGAATTATCAATAGGTCTTTACTATTTTTAGATGAGGGTTAGCAATAGGCTTCTTGGTCTTCTTGCCCGATGAGGTTGCAGGGGTATCAACAAGTTTCTTGGACTTTTGGTCCGATAAAGGAATATCTTGAGCATGAGGGTTTGGGTGGAGTAACAGTCCCTAGATCAAGAGTCTTCTTTCTAGTCTTGATTGTAAGATGAGGGTTTTCAAATTGGTAAATGAACTCATACCACATTTTCCCCTTTTTTTCCAACTCTGCTAAGACAAGTAGTTTGATAAGGTCGTGGTGAAATAGGTTTTTATGGGGATTGGTTGCATTCTTCCTCACTTGGTACACTACTACATTGGGTGCAAATTACGATGGTTTAGAATTTCGTCGTATTTTTTTTTCTTTTTTTGTACTAAATATACTCTTTTTTGGGGGGGTCCAAATGTTGGTCTCTCTAGGGACCAACATTCCAAGTTGGTCGTTTTAACGATGAAAGTTGGTCGCTCTAGTGACTAACCACGAGTTAGTCTCTCTAGCGACCAATAATGGCACGTGTGAGAATCAAACAGTCATTTACGAAAAATCAATCATATATATATATATATATATATCTCAGTTACAACAAATTTTCTATAGTTACGACAATCATTTTCTATAGTTGCGAAAATCATTTGGGTGTTCTAATGCAATGGTGTTTTGGTTTTTTATGAAATCTTGATTTCAATTCTCTTTCAAGAAGAGAAACATTGAATTGATCAGACTCTACATAGTTGAGATTTTGAAGGTCAGTACTTAAAAAAATTCCGTGTGATTTAGTAATTTGGTGCTATTGAACTATTTTATGGTTTATTTTCACTCCTTATAAGGGTTTAGAGGAAGAGGTTATAGGCGCTAATTATGAATAAAAGATATATGTGTTAAGGGTTAATGGTAATACATACAAATATTTAGGGGTTATAGGGAATAATTCTTAGGGGTTATATATGCTAGGGTTTTAGTATTTAAGTGATGAAGACATTATAGGTATTTGGAAATAATGGGTTATAACTATTAAAAGTTAAATTAATTATAAACTAGATGAGGTGTTATGGGTTATAAATATTATAGAGCAGAGATTAATGGTTAAGTTCTTACATGAGTTATGGTTAGGGAGGTTAGGGGTGATATTAGTTAAAAGACATAAAGAGTATACATGTTTGGACTTATATGGGTTATAGTTGTTAATAATTAGGTGATACGTGTGTAATGGGTTATATGGGTGAGGGGTTAGATTCCATGGTAGTAAGGGGTTAGTGTTTTACGAATATGGATTATATGGATTTAGTGTTTTACGAATAGGGTAATATCAATAAGGGTTAAAGGGGTTAGGGTTTTAAGTGTTAGGATTTATGAGTTATAAGAATTAAAGGTTATAAGGGCTATTTTTTATGGCTTGGAAGGGATCAATGTTAGGTTTAGTAAAGTTTAAGGGTTACAATGGTTATAAGGTTTATGGTTTATAAGTTCATGTATTATGAGTTAGAGATGACAAATTATAGAATTAACAAAGATGTGTTATCATATTAAAGAGGATATATGAGCTATATGTGTTAAGACCTAGGGTCAATAAATGTTTGGGGTAAGGGGTTATAGGGGGTTATGAATTATAAGGTATATATGAAGAAGGTTATCAAAGTTATGTGTTGTATTATGGTTTGTAGAGAATAGATGTGATATAATTTATAATATTTAGGTGTTAACGTTTATATGTGTAAGAAATTAAACATTATAGGGGTTAGGGATTAAATTGATTACAAATATTAGGTTCTGTATGGGCAATAGGGGCCAAAGGGATTAATTGATGATAAGGCTTAGGATTTATCAATATCATTAATGGTTATAATGTTTATTTTAAGGTTTATAGTCATTGAGGGTGAGAAAGTTAAATGGATTAGATGTTATAGGTTAGATATCATGACATATTATATTGCTTATGGGTAATAATGTTATGGAATAGGGATTATAGAGGTTAAGAATCATGTCTTAAATGGGTGAAATTTATGTGTATTAGGTGCTATGGGTTATAGGTCTTAGAAATTAAGGGTTAAATATAAAAGCTATAAGTTTTGGCATTGTCTAAACATTCAACTTTTTGAACTTTTTCACCGGAATCCGATGAAATAGATCTTGGTGAAATCTTCATTTTTGGTTGTTTAAATTGCATTTTTGAATGCATAAATAGATTCAACAACATGAAAAACCTTTAGGGCACTCGAATTATATAGAGTAAATCAATCAAATATGGAGTTCCAACAAATTTTGGTCAGATTTCAGTAAAAAGACATCAGAAAATATGCCCATAAAAACTCCAAAAAGTTGAATGTTTAGACTACGCGTCGATAAGTTTTAGGGGTTATGGATTAATTGTCATAAGGGTTAGAGTTTCTAGGGAGTTAAGGTTATATTAGGGGTTAATAATTTAAG
>ML785871.1:601697-658059 GCA_009831015.1 Picea engelmannii
AAGGGATTTGATCCGAAATTAACAATGTTCTTTGTTTGTATGCCTTTCTCTAAAATTGACGAATGTACCATAAATTTAGTTCATATGATTTCTAATATCAATGGTCACCAATTCATTTGTAACAACTAAGAAGAGTCTCTTTATCATGTCCCTTTCTCTATTCCTCACCTTTAGAAATATTGCTAGCATCTCCTCTATCATAAAAAAAAATACGATTTTGTTTCCATTAGGAGACATGAGCTTCTTGAAGCCCTCTACAATTGACATAGAGTCTTCTAGTGCACCCTTTTACCTAGACAGGTTTCCCTCCCACAAGATATATATCAGTAATTCATTTTATCCCTTGCTCCATCCCTTTATCATGTTCCTATACAATCCTCAATCCAAATTTCCCATAGCCCTTCCTCTCCATCCCTTTATCATGTTCCTATACAATCCTCAATCCAAATTTCCCATAGCCCTACCTCATGTCATATATTTTCTTTTGGAGACATGAAGAGAGTTGTTCAAATGATTAATAACAATAGAGTTACATATGAGGAAGACCTACACATTGAGTTCCTCAAACATGGTATTCACTCTATCAACTTACATATTGTCAATTTGTTTGATTTATTGCGTTCTTTGATCAAGTTCTCCTTTCACATGGTTCCACCATATCATCCACCCCATTTTGAAATCAAGGTTTAGTTAAGATACTACAATTACATGACCATCATGATTGGACACACTTAAATACCTATTATCAAATTTAGTGAAGATCCTGTGTGAATGGCATAATTTTTTTAAAAAAAAACCCCAACATTGGTTGCTTTAGCAACTAACATGTTCGTCGCTAGTATATCCAATTGGTCACAAACACCAAATTGTTAGTCACTAGAGCGACCAATGTGTTAGTCGGTCGAGCAACCAACATGTTCCAACATTTGGTCGCAAACTAGGTCACTTGGTCGTTCTAGAGACTAACTGATCCTCCTTCGTTTGACCTTTTTAATTGATGGTTTGGTCACTCTAGCGACTAAGATTCATCGTTCTACCGACTAACATTCGTCGCTAGTCGAACTTTTCCCTATTGTGAATAGGCTTCTTTTCCCGGTTGCTAGACCAGTGAAAATCCATGTGTGGCTGCTAGATCAATGAATGGATTCCGACGAAAAAAAAATCCATCGTGGTCGCAAAAATGACTCCATGCCGACGAAAATTCATCTCTACTTCATCGCAAAAGCGTTCAAATTTAATAGTGGGAAGACATCCTCTCAAGACTCTTTAAAAAGGGAAAATTCAATGGCTTATTGAACTGAAAGTGAGCTAATAATCGAAAGTGATAGGCTGTAAAGATGAAATATCTACCTTCACATGTAATCAATCTGGTGATGACTATGAGAGGGTTGATTAGCTCCTCTTTTATCCACTCCTTGGAGTATCCCTTATCTCCAGAGATGTTCTGAAATTCGATTTTGAAAACCCTGTTATAGCTTGCTCTTGGAAACTGGTGGTGTTTAAACCAGCGGTCTCCAACTCTTGGGATCTTTTTGGTTGAGGAAATTGATTCCTCAGAGACCACGAACATAGTGAATAGGAGCAGAGGTAGGCTAAGAGTGTTCCATTATTATTTTTTTTTCCATCGTGCTCACACAATCCATTCCTCTATCTCGCATTCTATAAGGCATGTAATCATAACTTTGTAATGAACAGTTTGTAACCAAAATAAACCAGTTAAGTGGTTTGTTAAGGAAATGTACAACAGTTTATAACACATAGGGAATTAACATTTCAAAAATAAAATAGTTGTTGATATAATAGTCTGTATTATGAAAACAACACATAATTTTTTACAAAGATTTACTTCTTCTAGGCAATGTTATCATTTGTCAACTCATTAACTGTTATAGCAAGATTTGCCTCACCATTGCTATCTTGCATAGAGGGCCTTTTTCCATTTCCCTATGCAGACTTATCAACCCCTTTTTGATAAATCCAGAGCCAAAAATATATATTTTTCCACATATACGCTCCCTAACTGCTTTGCAAGATGTGTATATGCTTGCTGCTCCACTACAGCTCGTGTATATGGGGATTTGTGCCAAAAAATACAAAATGAGGTTGGGTTTCCATGTCACGATAGAAGATCTTTGATATTTGGCCTTCCATATATTGGAAATGTCCCAACTTGGCCCTTCAGTTGCATTCTAGAGGCTATAAGAGCACAATTTTAGGCTATGGAAAAAAGGAGGAGAAAACATTCAACTTTGAGAGCAAAGTTACTCTGGAGAAATTACTTCATATTGAGTCTGCATCCATTTGTCCCTCAAGTCTGAACACAGTGTTCAGCCCCCAAGCTCTTCCCTTATTGTTGAGAGGACCTCATTACCTCTTTGATATGAGCTTGGCTTTGGTGGAGGATTGAAGTGGTGGAGACCCAGTTGGAAGGAACTTGGTTTCTTGGTTTTGAACCGTGCCGACACAGAAGTCTGTAATGTTGATACTTCTATTGATCAATTATTAATAGAAATACTCATTTCCCATCCTATCGGTATCTTGCAAATATATGATTATTATGCATGGGAATGTTTGTAAGGTTTATTAATGGATTTTGTTATCTGATGTGCTAACTCATTTTATATATTGTCACTATATACCTGCATCGTTTGCTTGTTGAGAACTTCTTGTAGGTGTAAAGCTTTGGGTCAAAGTGCTCAACAGTGGAACGACATCAAACGATTGGATCGAGGTAGGATTCTTCCTCGTATTTCACATTATTATATATAGCACATGTTGGAATTGAGTTGATTTTTTCAGTCATACCTGTCTGTTGTGGTTTACCCTTGGCCATAGAGAGTTTTTCCCTTGTAACAAAATTGGTGACTCCACTGGGGATAGATCTTCCTTCTAAGGGTTGAAGTATTTTTTTCTTCTTAAATTTCTCTTTTTCCTTTGTGTTTCTTGTCGTATCATAGTTGGACAGAGTCTTTTCACTCTGGGTCTAAGTTTTTCATCCTTTTACCCTTGCCTAGCCTTGTTTTAAAAGATATACGCCCTTTTTTCTCTGACAGTCACGTATACACTCTTGTTGTCCCACTGCAAGAGGCGTATATACGCCCTTTTCTCTTGAACAGTCGCGTATACCACTTCCCCTTGCTTGCTTTCTTGGTTTAATAACTGTTGGGTAGGTTTTGAGTATCACTGAGCCTTCTTAGGTCTCTGTGGTGCCTGTTGAGATTATCTAGGATGAAAGGAAACCTGTTTGGAGTTGAATTTTTGGGCGGCGTCTTTCTCTTTGTTTTATGTTTTTTATCTGTCCTTGGTAGTTGGGTTGTCTTCTTAGTTGCTTGGTATTCTGCTCGAGTGATTTCTTTTATACACAGTAGAATTTATATATCAAGTTGCTTATCAGTCCATGCCTTTTCTTTTTAATACATTGAAAATAAAAATAAAAAATAGGTATTTTGCATTGGTTGGTATTTTTGTCTTGGAACCTTTATCATTAGCTTAGCACATTTAGTGAAAGATCACATTTTACTTCTGAGTTGCAGAGTTAAAATTGAAGATTGCATTGTTTTTATTTAGCATATCATTCACTGAAAATTTAAAGTTAGGCTTTGCATTATATCTATTTTTATTTTTATGCAGAGTCATAACACCATGAGTTTCATTTCCATACCTTTTTGAGTAATCACATCCAACAAAATTTACGCGTTAAACTAAAATTGATTAGTGACGATTTTATTGCTTAGGGTGCACAAACTAGCCTAGGATTTAGTGCCTTGGAATAGGATTTTGTGAGTAAACTTATCCAAGGCAATTAAATCAACATATGTGTCTGAGACAGGGAGTTGAGAAGTCCATTGTATAATTGGTAATATCAGGAGGCTCCGCTCACACCAAAGTTAATCATGAGGTCATGCGAAGTTGGTTGAAGGGATAACCCCTGGATACTCACCTAGAGTTAGAGATATTTCTGTGGATTTATTAATATTTGGGGATCTTGCTAGTTCCCATACCTCTGTGAGAGGTGGTGTTTTCAAGGTTTCGAGCTTTTCTACCCTGCCCATATGGTGTTCCAAACTTATGATTGCTCGCATGTGCATCGGTTATACAGTGGTTTATTAGTTGCTTGACTTAGGTATCTCATAGGTTATTTGCAGGGGTTATTCTTCTTGTACCCTAAGTCAGATAAGGGTCGAACAACACACAACCTTTATGGAGGATTACCTCTTCGGGGGGATCTGACCGACTGGTTGTTAAGCCCACGAGGGCCCTTATAACTGATTTTGTTACCTCCAAACTTTAGCGAGGAGTCTCAGGTCCCTCTTGGACAAGGCATACCTTCTTTAGAGAGGGAGGCCACTCAGCCACTTTAGCCCGTTTGCATGCATACTGGCCGTTTGAATTTTTGGTATGCTCTTTGATTACTAGTTGGCCTTAGGAGTCTATATTGAGTCTTCATTATCATGGAAAGTGGAGTTCCTTTTTATCCCTCATTTACTTCTACCCCCCCCCATGATTTCCACTCATTTCATGGGGATGGATCCTTCCACTTCACATTATGATATGCAGAATTATGGTACTCAGTCAATGCCTTGGGTCTCTGATCATTTTTCTCATGGTATGTCTGATATGTCTTCGCACTTTCCATTCTCTGTCTCGCCTCCTTATGTGAATACAAGTTTTGGGTTTGGGGCCACGATGCCTCCTTCTTATCCCTCTCCATTTGGTGGGATTCATATCCTTCAAACACCTCTTATGATAGAAGGTTGGAATATTCCTTCCTATGAATCCACTATGCGAGAAGTAAGTGCCCAATTAAGCAATAATTCTACTTGTTACACTCCATCCACTTATCCTTCTTCCTCTATGTCGGTTCCTACGAACATTTTTCCCATGGCGGACCTATGTCTACCCTCTGGTGTTTCATCTGGGGGGAATTATTTTTATAGTATGGGAAACCCCCCTCATGAAGTTCCTTCGTCTGGGGGAAACATATATCCTCACATGAGTAACCCTTGTCATGTCGCTTTCTCTTCACAAGAGGCTTCCTCAGTGTCGATGCCCTTACAAACCTTTATGAATCAATATGGAGGAGGATACTATCATGTTGGATAGGGATAGGTGTAAACCAAGATCCTTCCTGGCCTACAATTTCTCAAAATCAATCTTTCCATGCACCTTGGACTTAAATTCCACAATTCACTACCGCCACAAGTCCATTCACTACATGTCATACTGGCATTATATCACCAACCGTTGCTAGTCATGTTGGATATTGGTCGACAACCTCTGCGAGTCATGTTGAATACCTGCAACCATCCACTGCAAGTCATGTTGGGGGCACAAGTCCAGTCACTGCGTGTCATACTGGCACTATATCACCAACATCTACTAGTCATATTGGAGATTGGTCGACAACCTCTGCGAGTCATGTTGAAGACCTGCAACCAACCGCTGCAAGTCATGTTGGGGCCACATGTCTGGTCACTGCTAGTCACACTGCACATCCATCACCAACCTCTGCTAGTCATGTTGGGGATTCATCACCAACCTCTGCTAGTCATGTTGGGGATTCGTCACCAACCTCTGCTAGCCATGTTGGGGATTCGTCACCAACCTCTGCTAGTCATGTTGGGGATTCATCACCAACCTCTGCTAGTCATGTTGGAGATTTTCTACTAGCCTCTGCAAGTCATGTTGGGAGCATGTCACCAGCCACTGCAAGTCATGCTGGGGGCAGTCATATGATTGAGAAGCCTAGACGTCTTAGACGTAAGCCTAGATTCCTTTGTAGGACTTGCGAAGGAAGTCACCTTACTCGTTTGTGTCCTATTACTGCTAGGATACCAGAAGTGTGGGGCTCATGTAAGGGCCCTTCAGGTTCTGAGGAATCTATGGTTTCACAACACTCCATTCCTTCTTTGGTTGATACAACAATCATGTCGATGCAATCTTTAGCTGACACCTCTTTTCCTTTAGGGGTTGATGCATCCTTTGACCTTGTTGACTCACATCTTGTTCAACCTGTGGTCATGTCGATGCAATCTTTGACTGACACCTCTCCTATGTTTGGGGGTGATGCATCTCTTAAACTTGTTCTCTTGGATCTTGTTCAACCAACGGTCGCGTCGATGCAATCTTTGACCAACAACACTCTTGTTTTTTTGGGTGATACACCTCTTGACCTTGTTGTCTCACATCCTATTCAACCAATGGTTGAGGAAGTGGTCATATCGATGCAATATTCGATCGACCCCACTCTTCTCTTAGAGAGTGATAAGTCTAAGGAATCGATCGTGCTAATGCAATTTTTGGTCGATCTCGCTCTTCTGGTTCTAGTTCTATACCTTCTATGCCATGTCCTTAGCAGTTCTATTACTTCACCTTCTGAACAAGAGAGAGTCTTACTCTTCTTGATTTCCCTCCCTCTAAGTCTTGACAAGGTTCCCTTTGATTGGGATGGTCTTGTGGGGTATCCAATGCCTTCGCATATGTCTTTTCCAAGAAGAGACATTATCCTATATATCACGGAGATGATAACCTATGTTATCACTTTGTCCTCCTCAACTTGGAGAGCTTTGGGTCTTCCCAAGCATGTGTCAGTTCTTCATAATATACTGACATTCCACAAGAGGTCTGCACGGGAGCCTTGGCCTCCCCCGTGGCTTACCACCTAGAATCTTCCTAACGAGTCTCAGTTAAGCTCTTTTTCGACTCGTCCAAAAACTGAAAAGATCATCAAGTGATTTGTCCCTTTCACACTTGTTAAAATTGGATTTGAAAGATCATGAGTCTTAGTTAAGCTCTTTTCCGACTCGCTATCAAAAATGGAAAAGATCGCTGAGTGAACTTGTCTTTTTCACACTCGTAAATTGGATTTGAAAAGACATCTATTTGGCACAAGTTTACCCCTTTTTTCACACCAAGTAGACTAAAATATATAAAAAAAATGACATTTTGTGGCGTTAAATTGTGATTTCATTTCATGCCCTTACTTCCAGTATTGATCCTTTAGTCGGTTCTTGCTTTGTGTTATAAACCATGGCCCAAGCAATTTGCATCCTCAACCAAGAAGAGCCTTGTTTATATCCTTCGCAATTTGACACCATATACCCTAGAAGGAACATCACCCTAAGTGTCCATCTCCCGCATGCATTTCCTTGCATTGAGCATAGGTATGTTCCACTATTGGAACTAGTTTTTCTTACTTACGACACTCGTTCCTTCCTCTATATCATAACATTCACTTGTTATGAAAAAACAAAAAAAATATGGGTGGGAAGGGAGTACTATATTGTAGTTTGCAGCAGTCGTTTCACCTTTGAACAGAGAAAAAAGTTATTGAGTCCTTGCATCATCATAATTTTGGGTTTAGCATGGCCTTAGGAAGTTGATCTTTTTACATAATTTTCTCTACCGACTGGTTAATCTTCTAGTCACTATAGAGAAAATTATAGATGCCTCCTGCATCTAGTTGTCACATCATTAAGTCTATGCTGTCGGAGTCCACCATATGTCTCATGCTCTTGTTCAAAGAAATTCTATCAACCTGTGTTGGCCACTCCTCAGAAATATTAACTTTGCATGTCGGCCATACCCTCAGTTTGTCTTAGAATCACATGATACTTTGGTCTTATGATGCACCCTGGCCCTACTTTCATCATTGTTAGGTCACCTTGAACCCAGCGATCGACATTTCATCATGGGTCATTGACTGGGTGGTTTTCCTTGTGTTCGACGACAAGACATCTATTCACACTTTGTAATTCGTGCAATGTCTTGGATGCCATTAGCCTTATTGGTGGTTTCCTCGCCTTTGTCAGTAGTTTTCATCATTGGCTACTATTCAGAGGGTATTTTTCGTGTAATTCTTGCATTTGGCACACGCAAAATATGCACAGGGTCGTTGGTTCGTGAACATTTTCTTCGTTTGATCTCCACTAAATCATGAAGCTCCTGCTTTGTTCCTTGTGCTGACTGATGAGAGATGCCTTAATGCTCTCCTTTCAGCAGGTCTCTTTCTATCGACTTCATCTCATGTATTCTGGATATGAGACCTAGATTTTTATGAGTACCTTGAGGCTTGCAATCATTAGTGGCAGGCTCTCTCGCCATTGACAGATGAGAATACATCAATGTCTCCTTATCAATGGATCTCTCAAGTGTTCGACACTAGCTCCTTTATTTACATTTGTAGAGATGTACTCAGTGCCTTGATAACTACTTTCATCATTGGTAGGTTGTCTCACGTTTGTTAACCGTATACCTCAATCACCAGTAATCAAACGATGTCTCATCGTGTTCAACCTCAACTCATTTATTCACATGATGTAGACTTGCACCATTTATGGATTGTATTGAAGACTTGAAGACATCACTTTGTGGATGCATCTTTCTTGAGTTATGGCTTCCATTTCATTGGACCAGTACTTATTTGACTTCAACGATCATGGGAGATTAGATTGTACTCCATGGTATACAGATATCTTCAGATTGATTTTGATATTGGTTTCACTGGGCCTTGTTCGTGACTATGACATCTATTGGCATGTAACCGCATTTATACTTGCCTACTCATGGCCATGAACACTTGTTGGTATATTTTCCACATGGATCTGCATTGTATTCTTGGCAGCCATGTATGCAAAGTCAGTACATAATGTAATGAGCAATTGAGTTTGTCCAGCTGGTTCTCTACCACTCCACTTCTAGGTTATTTATAATGTATTTCGGCCATCGCAGATACTCCTCTAATCTCACACATTAGGGGGCATCTGTTATAGCAAGATTTTCCTCACCATTGATATATTACATAGAGGGCCTTTTTTCATTTCCCTATGCAGACTTATCAACCCCTTTTCGATAAATCCAGAGCCAAAAAAAAAAAAATTTCCACATATACGCTCCCTCACTGCTTTGCAAGGTGCGTATACGCTTGCTTCTCCACTACATCTCGCGTATATCAGGATTTGTGCCAGAAAATACAAAATGAGGTTGAGTTTCCATATCATGATAGAAGATCTCTGATCTTTGGACTTCCATATACTGGAAACGTTCCGACTCGACCCTTCAGTTTCATTCTGGAGGCTATAAGAGCACAATTTCGAGCTATGGAAAAAAGGAGGAAAAAGCATTCAAATTTGAGAGAAAAGTTACTCTGGAGAAATTACTTCATATTGAGTCTGCATCCCTTTGTCCCTCAAGTATGAACACAGTGTTCAGCCCCCAAGATCTTCCCTTATTGTCGAGAGGACCTCATTACCTCTTTGCTATGAGCTTGCCTTTGGTGGAGGATTGAAGTGGTGGAGACCCAGTTGAAAGGAACTTGGTTTCTTTGTTTTGAAACGTTTCGACACTGAAGTCTGTCATTTTGATACTTCTATTGATCAATTATTAATAGAAATACTCATTTCTCATCCTATCGATATCTTACAAATATATGATTATTATCCATGGGCATGTTTGTAATGTTTATTAATGGATTGTGTTATCTGATGTGCTAACTCATTTTATATATTGTCTTGCATTGCTTGTTTGTTGAGAACTTCTTGCAGGTGTAAAGATTTAGGTCAAAGTGCTCAATGGTGGAACAACATCAAACGATTGGATCAAGGTAGGCTTCTTCCTCGTATTGCACATTAGTTTATATAGCACATGTTGGAATTGAGTTGATTTCTATAGTCATACCTATCTGTTGTGGTTTACCCTTGGCCATAGAGATTTTTTCCCTTATAACATGAACCCATCCCCCACACATAAGTATTTTGACACCTCACAATCAAAAATATAAGAAACCAATCAGTTCTCCCAATAGTCGAATATTTACAGCTTGTTAAGTGTAGAGATAAATTTCACAGATTGGTCTGACGAGACGGTTAAAAGATGTCTCCACCTATAGGATAAGAGATCTTATATATAGATAATAAGAGGTAGGCAAGAGAGTTTAAAGATAATCTCAGAGTTAGTTCCCAATGGAAATTTTATGGAGTTCATTAACCTTAGGTTAACCATACATACTTCATGTCAGCTTTGTCTACAAGTAATGTTGTACATTAGGACAAGTTTAATTTTTTTTATTTATTTTTTGTCAGATTATCATCCTCGCTAGGTAGAATGCCCCGCTGCCAGCAAGCCTGTTCAGTACTTCAACAGGTTTACCTATTCATACCACATGCCGGTACCCACTGCCAATAGACCTGCTCAGTATTCCGGCGGGTTATCCTCTTACACCCTCAGAGACTGGCCCTCCATATTTTAAGATTTTAGTATAAGATTTCTTTATGCAAGAAGATGGGGGGACAACTTTGAAAACAACTTTTTCTTTCTTTCTTTTTTCCATTGGGATGGTATTTATGTTAGAGGATGACTTTCTGTTATATTCCTTAGTGATTGTCCTGATGTAAGGGGTACTTAAGAGGATGTGGCCTATATAAAGATATGATATAATCAAGATATTTAGTGTGTAGTGGATGGTACCATTGAGAAAGAACATAAAGGTATCTCTAGGCTCAACTCACTTTCTTATTTTGTAAGTTATTGTGATTTTTCCATGACTACTCACTAATCATACCTCCTTGTTACTCTTTAATAAAGATACTTTACTCACTTACTCAGGTTTCTTGGGAAAACTGTACGAGTGACCTCTAATCTTGATGGTTGCAATATCACTTCCTTATATAGAGGTGAAGGTTCAAGAGTAACTGCTTTTTAAGATGCCTTGGGAAAAAGAAGATGAAATTATTTGAAAAAATATGGCTAATTACAATAATTCATTATTAATTTGATGCTTAGAAGACAAAAAGGTTCAAATATAGCAATGTTTTGAAGAAAAATCCTTCTTTTATATTTCCTTGAAACTGTCTACTCCTGGTGAAATAAATACCTACAGAAATCTCTAGAATTGTTCGTCAAAAACCACACTCTAAAATATCAAAAACTAATGAGATCAATGAGATCAAGTCACTGGAACATGTATCTCATAGTTCTTTTATTAAAAGAAAATGTAAAATTAGGTTGCATTATACTTTAAGGTAAACTAACAACATGCAACTTTTATTTATTATCCTACCCTACCTAAAAAGAAAGGAAAATTTGTATTCAAGTGTAAGAACTTTTCCAATGTAACCATGTGCAAAGCAAGATAAGAAATATACTCATATCCAAATATAAAAAAGTTACCACAGTGATTACCTGGATATGAAGAACCAACCAACCTACTTGTTTTGGCATCAGAAGGTGTTGAAGAAGAGAATAGTATTGTGGCCTGATGACCTCTTGAAACCAAATTTCAATGTAATCTTGATGTTCATCAACAGTAATTTCTATGTTCTCCTTAATCATGCTATGCAGATCCTCTTCTTATGGATGATTGATTTATGAATTACATAAAGGATTTGTTGAGATGGATGTTGAGAATTCCTCAATCGTCTTAATGATTTCTCTCCACTATATGTATTCCATAATTTTTCAATTTCCTTCGCATTTTGGCAAGGAAAATAATTTTTTAGCTCATAGGACCTTTATTCTTCTAATATTTTCAAAGAGGTATACAAGTTCTTGACTATTGTCAAGATGTGTTCTTCCTAAAAAGAAGAGATCCCAACTGTTTCTAGGATTTGAGAGAGTTATTCCAAACTAATGGTCACCTTCGAATTCATTTTCCTGGTGGTGGTAAGGAAGCAAAGATTGTGTTGTTTGGTTCTACAAAGGGATCGAGTGGTCTTGCCTCATGTCCCACTATTACTGATGCTTCAACTTTTGTTCTATAGTGCTCCCTGTTTTAGTCTCTTCAAAGATTTCTTTAGATCTTTGGGTTGAGCTAGATCCTATCATTTAGTATGGATCTGCGGAGTTTGTGAGTGGAATGTTCCTTCCCCCAAAAAGGTTGGAAGGATCCTTGGTCGAAAGGTCTGATTTAGATTTAATGTATCTACCTTTGGGTCCCTAGGTATGTTCATGAAAGAAAACAACAAAAAGAAAAAATACCATTGGGTTTGGGGGAACCTGCTATAGAAGATGTGTAGATTCTTACCTCTCGTCTTAAAGTTCCCCCACCACCAAACTAATGCTAAGGTTTAGAAGTGATCTATTTCCTAACTATCTCCTACCTTGAGACAACTCCCCGGCAATGACACCAAAAATGATCGGTGTTATATATGCACTAAAAAACAATTAAAAACCCTCAATTAAATTTTCAACCTGGGGTAAGTAAACTTAGAGTTGTAGCAATATATATGCCAAGGTAGAAATCCTGGAGGTAGTATAGTCTAACTAAGGAAGTGGCTATCTGAGAACTAATCCATTCAAGCAAAGACTACTAATGATCAAACCCTACAAAGAAACTTAAATTAATTACCCTAAGTAAATTTTGAACAAAGGATCGATGGATAGTATTAAGGAATAAAATGAAAACCCTACTTAAAGAAAACTAACTTAATCATGACAATAAGCAAAAGCAAACTATCTACCTAATAAGCAATAACAACAACAAACTACTTTAATTAACCTACTCAAATTCAATAAGAAACTATCGTATTAAAGCAAGTAAATATACAAGCAACTACCCTATCAAGCAAGTAAACAAGTAAGAAAACAACTAACTAACCTATGATAACTTCTACAGCAAGTTAACTAATCAATATTACTCAATAAGCAACTAATCAAATTAATAAGCAAGTAAACTCTATTCTTAATTTAAACATCATAATTACTTCTAATTTACCAAAGGAAATCTTATTCTACTAAATTCAAAGCATCATGACAATAAAACTAATAAACAACTACTCTTTAATCTACAATAAGAAAACTATTCTTTAATCTACCAAAGCAAGAAGACTATTCTCTAATCTACAAAAGCAAGGAAACTATCCTCTAATCTATAAAAGCAAGAAAACTAGTATTATATTTAATTCAATTGCATTCTATGCTAATGTAAGAAAATTCATACTACTTAGAGATTCATAACTGAAAACTAAACTCAATAATCAAACTTCGAATTAAAATTGCAACCTAGATCTAGAATGGAAATTGCATAAATTAAATTAAACTAATCGTGTTTTAAGAATTTAAATTGCAAAGGGAAATACTCATAAAACATAAATCAAATCCTATTTCTATTTCAGCATATAACAAAATAAGAAAACTAAGAACTAACTGAGCAAAATAGATAAGAAAATTGAAAACTAAATTCAAAGCTAACAACTAATCATCCATCAAAACCTTGCCAAAGAAACCATTAACTGATTACTCTGTTTTAAACTCGATTTCAGCATGCATAAATTCTAACTATCATCTAATCACACAAGGGTTAGTGGATTAAGCTTAAGTTGTTTCCTATTTAGTTAGAAAGACATGGCATATTAACTATTCTTCATAAGCAACCTGCAACAAGAAACTGAAACAATTAAACTATAAACAGTAATTACACAGTAAGTAAGAAAGATAAAAAAATACATGTACAGGAAATAAAAGAAATGATAATTACATAAATCAAATACACAAAGTAGCTAACAAAATATTCACCCAAACTGATGGCGGCCCCCCCAGCAGATCGTGGCTACTCCTCAAAGATGAATCACGAGCTCAAGCAACATGATTTAAACATTAAAAAAAATGCAATTTTACATAGTTTTAGTAAAATATGTCTGAAAATGGAAAAACAGAGTTGGACTATCCTTTTTCTCTCTAACACACTTGTTTGACCACTGAGGTGGTATTTATAGATTTACAAGTTGATAGGTTGACCACTGGAAGGGTCAACCTCCTCTAAAAATAGCAAATCGCATTCAATGCATCTTAACCGTCGGTGGGTTCTAGAAACAAGGCGAGCCAATAAATTCCCAACATAACAACCCAATCTGATTTGTTAGAAGCTTAGTAGATGGAGACCACGAGCACAAAGAAAACTCATGCCTCTGATTTGCCCATCGTTGGTCGTTGATATGATAATTGCCAAATCGCCCATGGTTTTAGTGCAGGACAAAGTATCAGATGGAGTACTAGACTGAGTGTCAGATGGAGTACCGGATGAAGTGACAAATGTAAAAATGATTTGTGATTTTTCCCTGTGACACACAAAACGTGAATTAGTTTCCTGAAATCATTAAAACATGTTGAATTACACTCAAAACCATCATAAAACATGGATCATGCATACCTGGTATGAATCATGGTGATTTAACACAAAAACTCTTCAAAACTCTTCAAAAAATAAAAATACATATACACATTTGGTCAAAAAGGATCCAATCGACATCATTATATTAACCATATCGCGAGCCCAACATGTACTTCATCCCCACTCTCCCCAATAACTATGGGATGTGACTTTTACACCCACCCTCTTACATGGGTTTAACGATTGGGCTTTCATACACTCAACCATAAAATGGAAGATTCATAGTAAGGATAATTTAGAAAGAAAAGGTTTGGGTTTAATAGACATGGGTAAAATCTCCCCCTTGGAACCCTTCCCTGTATTGTGGAAAATAAGCCCCAAAATCTTCCTCTGTGTCCATCTGCAACCGGTGATACATTTTATTTATTATATTCAATATACATCATTTACATATTACATCGCTTGGCCCTTGGCCATACATCCTATTTACAATATACATCCCTAGTTAGGGGTTTGAAACAGAGTTGTTACACTCCCCTCCCCCTACAAACTGCAATGTCCTTAGTGCACATAACCATGCAATTTAAACATTGACATATATACAATATTACATCAAAATACTTGATAATTCTGCAACTTAATGACTCACACAACAATTCCAACTAGCAATTCTCTTTTCCCTTCAACCTTCACATCGGTTGGATAGAAAATCTTAGAGTTGTGGCTCCAGGAACTCCAGCTACCAAAATGGATTCTTCATTCTCTTATGTACAAATGTACATTCAATTTTCTTCAAAATTTGCAAAACAATCTCAGTATGCTTCTTACATGGCTTCCTTGTTCTCTCATGTAGTGTCTTCAAGATCGTAGTAGGTCCATTAAACCTTTGCCAAGCCGATGTATTTTTTCCGTGGCACTTTGACTTTCTATTCCAAGATGTGTATTGGTTCCACCTAGAAGTCCCCTTTGTGTTCCACCTAGATCACATTCCAATCAATTAGATGATTAGGATAAAGTACCTATTTTTTAATAAAGACACATGGAACACATTATGAATTCTTGTGGATGCAAGTAATGCTAGCATGTATTCAACTGGCCCTATCTTTTCTAAGATCTCAAAAGGCCCACAATATCTCGCTGCTAACTTTGGGAAACTTCCCAATTTCTTAGAACTTCTCTTGGATTTTAATTTTAAAAATACATGTTCTTCGACTTCGTATTCTCTATGTTTTCTTCTTTTATCTACATAGCTCTTCTCCCTACCTTATGCAACTTTCAAATTCTTCCTAATCTTTACCATTTTTTCTTCCATTTCCAACAACAGTTCTAGCCCAATCACGAATCTATCTACTGGCTTATCCCAGCCTACTAGTGTGTTGCATTTTCTGCCATACAATGCTTCAAATGGGATCATCTTCAATGATTCTTGATACCCATTATTGTAAGAAAAATCAACTAAATTGATATAGTCCTCCCACCTAGAAGGTTTGTCCATTACATACATTCTCAACATATCTTCAATTATCTAATTAATCCTTTCTATCTTCCCATATGACTATGGGTGATATGTTGTACTAAAATTCAGATTTGTCACAAATCCTTTAAATAATCCCTTCCAAAAATTTGATGTGAACTTCAGATCTATGTCGGAAACAATTGCCTTAAGCACACCATGTAGCCTAGCAATCTCTTTCATATAGATTTTTTCAATATTGGTTTCATTATAAGTTACTTTCACTAGAATGAAATGTGCATCCTTTGTAAGCTTGTCCACCACTACCATGATGGAATCATGTTGCCTTCTTTTCCTAGGTAATTAGGTAATGAAATCAATCGTAAAAACTTCCAATTTCCATTCAGGAATGGGTAGTCATTGCAGAAATCTCGTTGGATGCATGTGCTCATCCTTTACCTTCTGACATTCCATGCGTCTATCCAAATAATCAGTGGCATCTCTCTTCATACCAGGCCAAAAATATTGGCCTCTTATAGTTGTAATATTAGCCTCTTACATTGTGCATCTCCATTAAAACCAATTTTATCAATTCCTGAGAATTGGGAACATAAACTATGTTCTGGAATATGAGGATTCCTCTTCTAGTTTGTGTTCCTTATATTTCTATTGTACATTATTATGTTGCAGGATTTCTTTAACTTGCACATAATGTTGATCTATTGTTACATCCTCTAGAATTTTATATTTTAAATCTATCACGTACATACTAATGGTTGTATCATGCATTTTATGCACCCTTTGGCTGAGTGCATCAACCACCTTGTTATCTTTTCCCTTTATGTGATTGATGTAAAATTCACATTCACTAAGAGGTTCCAAACATCTAGCCTGTTTGGAATTTAGTGTTGGTTGTTCAAACAAGTATTTCAGACCACCATGGTATTTCCTCAATTCAAATTTTATACCCATAAGGTAATGCCTCCACATCCTTACTGCCAACTCTAATTCATGTGTTGTGTAATTTATTTCATTCTCCTTCAACTTTCTAGACTCGTAAGAAAATACATTTCCATTTTGTGTAAAGACTCACCAAGCCCTTCCTTACATGCATATGTGCACACAACAAAATACTTGTCTTGATTTGCAAATTTTAAAATAGGTGCACTAGTTAGTAAATCCTTTAAGCGATGGAAATTTTCTTCACACTTGGCATTCTATTTGAATTTTACTCCTTTCTTTTGAAAATATGTTATTGGGTGTTAAATATTGGAGAATCATGCAATGAATCTCCTATAGTAACTAGCTATACCCATAAGTGATCTAACCTTTGAAATGTTTGTTGGTGTTGGCTAACTTTTGATTGCTTCTTTTTTTTGTGGATCTACTGCTATACCATCTTCTGAAACAATGTGACCCAATAATGGATTTTATTTTGATCATAAGTGTACTTACTCAAATTTGCATACAATTAGTGCTCTCTCGAAACGATAAGCACCATCCTCAAAAGTTTCTCATGCTCTTCCTCCATCTTGGAATAGATAAGAATACCATCCAATAATACAATGACAAACTTGTCTAGGAAATCTTTGAACACCACGTTCATAAGACACATAAATGTAGTGAGCACATTTTTCAACCTAAAATGAACCACTACAAATTCATAGTGTCCATACCTTCTTTGAAAGTTTGTTTTGCTAGTATCTTCTTCTTTTATTCTCACTTGATGATAGTCTGATCTCAAGTCAACCTTGGAAAATATGTTTTCTCCCTTCAGTTGATCGAAAAGATTATCAATCTTTAGAAAAGGATATGTGTTCTAGATTGTAAACTTGTTCAATTGTCTGAAGTCTATACATAACCTCAACATTCCATCTTTTTTCTTGAAAAAAATAATTGGGGCACTCCATGGAGACACACTCGAGTGTATGTACCCCTTCTTCAACAACTATTCTAGCTACATTTGCAAATATTTTAGCTCAGGTGTGCTCACTCTATAGGGAGTTTTGGATATTAGGGAAACTCCATGTGTTAAATCAATAGAGAAATAAATATCCTTCTTCGGTGTCAATCCTGGAAACTCCCAGAATACATATTCATACTCTTTCAAGACTGGATAATGTTCAAGATTTGGCTCCTTGTCCTTCATTGGCTCTTCCATATGGGTTTCATGTATTTGGCACCCCTTTATAAAACTTATTTTCAGCTACAATGTTGAAATCTCTCAGAAAGATATAGGCCTTGGAATACCTTGCACTATCCTTGAATTCCCTTCCTCATCAAGACATGTGAAATACTTTTTATAACCATCTAAGACAACATGATTTTTTTCTAGCCAATCCATACCAATCAAGAAGCCATAGGACCCAAGTGGTATGATGTTCAAATATACCTTAGTGTTGATTCCATTCATGTTTATTGGGAAATATTTAACAAGATCATTGATTCTTCTCTTGGTCCCATTAGCTAGTTGAAATAACCAAGACTTTTCATGATTACATTTCTTCAATTTAACTCTTTCAACTAGATTTGGATCTTGATAACTATGACTAGCTCCAAAATCAATCAAAATAGTTATGGGTTGATTATCAATCTTACCTTCAACTTCAATCTTATGGGATTGAAAGTCTTCTTATCTATTGTCCAAAGTTGCATAGATCCTTGGCATGCTTTTTCCCACATCCTCTATTGTCTCCTCCTACTTGATGTTATGCGCATTCCTCATCTTATCTCCCCGGTGAGGAAAATATTTATACATGTGATCTCCTTCACATCCCCAATATTTTATGAGTTGTTGTCTTGGCCTCTTTCCCAAGGAATCTGTATTTTTCTAATCACCTTGAGATGTTTTCCCTTGTTGATGTGCTTGAGAACTATTTCTGATGAAAGGTGGCTTGAATCCTTTCTTCCTCTGATCCAACTTGCATTTCTTCTTACAATCCCAAGCCTTTTGTAAAGTTGGACTTCCTATGTTATGCTCATACAAATACTTATCCTTTCTTATGGATTCTTCAAAGGTCTTGGGCTCATCAAACTAAATTCTATCCTTCTATAAGAATGGTAGTCCACTTAGGAACCTTTGAATTTTGACCTTCTCATCCCTGATGAATCTCACATACCTGAGAAGTTCGAAGAATTTTCTCTCCTATTCATACATGTTCATGTTCCCAAGTTTGAGTTCAAAGAACTCTTGCATATTCTTGTAATAATATTGCTCTAACAAGTATTGTTGCTGGAAATATTTCTTAAACTGCTTCTAAGAAATTATCTTCTCATCATTGTTCTTGACCCGCTTCAACCAATCCCACCACATAGATGATTTTACTTGGAGATGGTAGGTTGCAATTATGGATTCTAAATTTTGTGATTAATCATGTAAATTGAAATATTTCCTCATTCCCAACAACCATGCTTCTGCATATTCTCCCTTCTTGTTCTCTCCATCAAATGATGGTGCCTTTATTTTCCTAAGCTCCCCTTGCAAGCTATCTGACCCATGTCTCATCCTCTAACATATGATAGGAGACATACTTGGGATGATTTTTGAACTTGAACATGAATATTCTACTTTGTTCAAGTTCCCTAGGGAATGATGATGTCTACTGACATTCTTGGATTGTATATATCCTCCATGATAATCCCTCCTATCATGAGATCTAGATACTTCTACTTTCCTTGCACTAGATTCTTGTCTTATGCTATAATATTTGTTTATTTTATTATGTAGCATATTCATACTATGGAGTATATCCTCATGAGATTTCATTATCTTTTCATTATCGTCCTTATAGCTATGCACTTCTCTTTGCAGGCTCTTCATAATTATAGGCTCCTGCCCATATCTTCTTCCATTAGACTATGTCTAAGAATTTCGCATTGTGACATGTAACCATCTGAATTCCTCTTTGTGATTGTAAGACCCTTGGGAATCCTCCATGACTGCATTTCTCATACAGAAACCAATTTTCTTCCTGTGCCTCTAAATTTTTCAATAAAGATGCATGAAAACAAGTTTCTATTAGACAAAATATATACACAGTTCTGGAAAAGAATGCATAAATATTCTTCTCTTTAATGACATGAGTCATATTTTTCTGAGTTTAATGTAAAACTTACTACCTTTATCATATTTTTGTGCTGATATATGGATTATCCTCCTCAATACCTTTCCATCGACTATTCATTTTCTGAATTCTGAGCTCCAAGTAGCAAGTTACGGTCTGTGGAAGTTTTGATTGTTTTCCCCTTTTAACCTTGTATGCTACATGTCTTCTTTTTCTTCCTGCACATTTTTATGTACCTAGATTTCAAATATGACTCCATGATTTTCTTATATGGTCCATGATATTTCCATAGACCGCTTCTTTTCCCCAAATTGAATTTTTAACAGAGAGTTATTCCCTCTAGAAGTAATCTAGTACCTAAAATACACCTTGTACTATTTAGGCTGCAACTTCTTCATATGAGCTTTGTTTTGTGCTCAAAATAGCTCGTTGGAAATCTCTCCTCGAGATATTTTATTTAATATGTAGAGACATAGTGTGTCAATTGTACATCTTATTCTCATAAAATTTGACTGCCCAAAAACATCGTTTAGGGCCTCAAAAATGCCCCGCAAGATAATGGTGTGCAAAAGCACTGTAATTGTAGGACAATTTGGTTGGTTATTGCTAACATGGTCATTGATGTGGTGTTATGTGTCCAAATGGCACCCTAAGGTGATTCCATATCATCCTCTTTTCCACCCTATCCCTGCCCCATCATCCTTTATAACCTTCCTCCTTCTCTCTTTCTTTACCTCTCTCTTCTACCTTACCTTTTACGCTTACCTTCGCACTTTAACGTATGAATAAAATAAAATAATTTATAAAAGTATGGGACCCCACCCATACCAGACACCACATGGAACCACTGGAGTGTCGCATGCCACTGATGGGTCCCATATCCCCTTCCAAACATCCACCTAGCTCCCCTACATAGGCTATGGGGATGAGTGGGTCCCATCCTGCACCCTTTTTCTCGACGCACGAACTTGCCTACTCCCTAGACATAAACATGGATATCAGGGGATATCAATGGCTATGGTTCATTTTGCATGCTGAACTTGATCAAAGGTTAAGTAAACCCCTCGATGTGATACTGCGTATCGCCCAATTACACGTGGCATCCTCCCACTGGCTTTGCATCATAAAAGACCTTTGGAAAATCACTTTGTTCAGTATGTGAAACCAATTATGGTTTCGGTAAATACCAAATCTCGTTGCCCCACCATGGTGGTATGCCACCTCACCACCAGACCTACCACCATGGAATTCCATGTCACTTTCCACGTGGTAAATTTTCAAAATTTCCCAAATTTTCAAAAATGCTTGTTTTCTGAAATTTTTGCCAGGGCCACCATGAAACTATGTACTTAGCTTCTCATGGCCATTTTCATCCCTATGCAAGTCAATTTAACATTTTCACCCTAAATATGACACCCTTGTGTCACTTTCTCAATGAATTTCACTTCAGAAATTGTGGCATTTGCCCAAATTTCCCCAATTTCTCCATGGATATCCTGCAAATCCAAAATTTCACTGATTCTAGGCCTAAAAATGCCAAACAAGAGGTTAAAATTGGGGATTTTAACCCCTGAGATCAATTTTCTCACATTCCTCATGATTTTTTCCCAATTTCACTAGAGTAATTTTGACAATAATTTTGCAAACATCCTCTAAAATTTAATTATGCAACTTCAACTGATGCATGTTGATTCTCTCCCATGCAAGCTCAGTGTTGAACCTGTGGCTTTAACACCGCTCTATAACACACCCATCCCTGAGTTGGGTCACGCTACTATTAAAAACAACCCAATAAAAATGATTGATTTAGATGGATATCGATGACTGCCCACCTATTCCACTAGCTAAAAAAATAGAGTTTTCCACCTCGGCAATTCTTAGATTGTTTTTTGCGTCCCAAAATTCCAAGGTCGTTTTGAGGCCCTAAACAATGTTTTTTGGTGATTTTAGGCCCAATATAATAAAGAAGTCACTATCCTGGGCCGGTCAGAATGTGTTATTTTCAGTTATAAATTTCCAACGGTGTATCGAGCACCCCAAACGGAGATCACATGCAAAATTTACGCCTCCGGGAAGTTGACGTATCAACTACCCCCATCGAGGCCCGAAAAAATTTTGGTTTTTCATCTTCCAAGGTTAGGGTTTAAGAATCATCATATTCTTGTGAATGAGTGTAGCCGTCACATCTCTTCTCAGAGATAAGTTACCACCATTCTAGTGAGTTCATTCACTCTGTATTTTACAATTCTGTACATTTCACTCATTAATATAAATTTTATATTACTATATACTTGTGCTTCTTGTTATATATTTGGTATTTCTATGTTATATTATTGTCTCTCTTGCAATATCTTTGTATATTTCTTTGTTATATCTCCACTTTCATTTCGTTCTAAAAAATAATTCAGATCAATGGTATTAGAGTAGGTTGCTCTTGGTCATTTTTTAGTGCATGTCCCCGGTGAGTTCTGAATATAGAAATTTGGGTCTTGAGCTTGTCTCTCTTGTGAAAAATCACTCTCGCATGCCCAAGAAACCCTCCATGGCGGGAGAAAAGAGAAATGACGGAGCGAAAGATTTTATTAATCTATTGCTTGAGCAAGCTCTCATGTGACAGGGACGAAATGATGGACAATGTTTCCCAAATCCTTTGATGCCTTCCAATAACAGCACATGCATATTCATCAAGCAACCACTCTTGAGGCACCATTCCTTTCAAGGTACAATTCAATTTTTATATTCCCATATTTGAAGGTTAGATAGATGAGGATGCTCAGGAAAATTGCTTAAACTTGCTGGAAGGTTATTTCTCTGTGCATAATTTTTTCGACATGGAAAATATCACCTTCACACTCCTTAAGTCTCTCCCCCATGTCAAACATTGGTGGGAAACTTACTCTGAGAAAATTTCCATAGAGGAGTCTGAAATTTTTGAGGTTGAACCCACTTGGGAATCTTTCATACACGTCGTTGTTGGCAGCCAATTCACATTTTTATATTGTCCTTATAAGCTGCCTACACCAGTGTTTTGCAAACTTTGATTTCGTCGCAATCTTTCCAATAAAACGACACTATTGTTTTATATGCGTTTTCACACTCACCTTGGTTCTCGTTTTCACGACTGCAAGCGTGAAAACGCTGGTTTTCGAAGTCATATTAAAAACGTCATTAGATTGTTATGATCACTCTTGTTTATATGCTCATCATGATTTCCAATTTATTTATCATTACACAATTGACAAGATTCCAAGATCATTATTCTTTTGGCATTTTTATTTGTTAATGAGACTTCGTTTACAAGGCTGTGGTGATATTCTTTTGATCGAGTTTGTGATGCATTGGTGATTTGGATTTATATTCTCTTTGATCGATTTCACTTGGCACATTGACTTCATAAAAACACATTTGTGTTGTGGTAAAATCCTTGGTATAAATCGTTTTATACAACACATAATTCATATGGTCAAACCCATGATATGATTTCGATTTATTACTTTGGTTTTGAAACTAAAACTTTGGCTCACGCAAAGGTTTGGTCCACTTACCATATATCCATTGCTTGATTGAAATGGCATATTTTTTAACACATATGTATTGTGATATGCATAGCTAAAAGTGTCGGCAGTTGTACTGCAGGTAATCATTGTTCTGCATGGGCCCTAATAGCTCCACCACCTTCGCACATTCTGTCATAAATGTTTCCCCCTATCCCGAGTCACTCCTGGTGTTTTCGAGTAAGCCTGTGAGCATTCTACCCCTGCGATTACTATGTTCAAACCCTAACCCCTGCACCCTGCCCACCACGTGCTCCTCTCAATGGCACCAGTGGTCCGTATTGAGCCGAATGGTAGTCAAGCTCTGTTACTCTTTGATAACGCCCGTAAGGATTTAGAGAACGATGGTTGGTTGGTGTTTATACAGAGGTTTGAGTGTTTCAATCTTTTTGTGGCACAACAATTCGCCCTTACCTTTGATGGGTGTAGGGCTAAAATAGGCGACATTAAGCTCGAACTCAATGAAGAATTCATTAGCTCTGCTATAGGGCTAGCAGCCACGGGCCAGCGATGGTTTAAAAACTCCAAAGTTGATGAAGTGTCATGGACTTTACTATTCGTATCATGAAAGGTTACATCCTATGACAGAGGTATGCCTATTTCCACCCTTAAACCCAGGTGGCACTATATTTTGATAATGGTTAAACAATTCGTGACCTGTGAAGGTCAGTATGGATTGGTTTTTCTTTATCACCTCCGGTTGTTGATGAATTTCATGTGTTATCCTTTGAACATGCCATTTTACTTCTTGCGTAGTCTTTACAAAATGGCTAAGAGGTTTAAACGCGAGAAGGCTGACCGCAGCTTGTTTCACCATGGTTTGATTAGACTCATCGTCGTCCATCATTTAAACCTTCATGGCGATAATTGGCAAGCTTTTCTATCCCGAAATGGCTTTGTTGATTCAGAGTCTGTCCAAATAGACAAGTCTATGGTCAGTGAGACTATGGTTGGGCCACCCGTGCCTTTCCATGTCCTACTTCCCCCTACCAAACCCTCGGCTTTCTCTGATATCGATCTACCCGACATCATAACAGACAAGATTGAGGCTGTTAAGAAGCCTGTGAGTAAGAAAGTTAAGGGTAATCCTACTGTTGACAGCAAGGGTAAGAAGAATGCTCAATTGATATCGAGACTTTCTCGGAATAAACCTAAGCCTAATGTCGATCAAAATCCCATAGTTCTGAGCAAGGACTCGGACTCCGATATTGAGCGCTTCCTATCTGGAGAGTATCCTTATTCCCATGGTCTATGCTCTAAGAAACTCTATGACTATGTATCCAATTTGCCCCCATGCCTAAAGAACAATCCTAACTACCCAGGAATCAGGCTACATAATGAAACCCCTAGTGGTTTACACAAACCCTCGCCTGTGTTATCGAAGCTCGCACAATCGTCATGCATCCAATGCAATGTGTGGATAGAGCGTTATTTCACTGATGTCCCCTTACTGCAATCAAAGATCAAATCATTGGAAAACCAAGTTACAGTATTGTCGAGAGAAAGGGACAAGTTCCAAGCTAATGACAAGAAACAGAAAACCACTGGTTCGATCGTCTTTAGGAATGTCGAATCAGCAACAGCCGTCGTCAATTCCAAATTATTATGACTGAGTTTTTTTCTGATTATCTAGGTATGAATTTCAATATCAATTTCGTTTTATGAATTTCTAGGATTAATATAATGAATTGCGTTTTGGTTTTCGATTAGCTCTGTCTATTATTCGAAATGATTCTTTCATAGTTTGATTATCAAAAACAGTTATGTTATGGATCCCGTACAATAGATTCATTCTGCTAAAATAAAATGTGGTTATGATTTGGTTATCCGATTTTGTTGTGCCCTGTTTAGTATAAGCGATATATTGGTTTTGACTTGGTGTGGTTCGCTTTAGAAAAATTCTGTTGGTTTGAATTAATGTGATCAATGGGGTTTGATTTCGTTTAAGATTTTGATTGTATCTGACCTGTATAGGAGAGTTTTGTGCTAAAAGTAGAGCATGGCTATGTTTTGATTTGGTACGATTCCTATCGGCTCTGATTTAGTTCTTATGGTTTGATTTTGGAACAATTTCGTGAGCTTAAATTGGTATGATCCTTTATATGTGTTGTGCGTCATTGGTTTGATAAATACGATGTAATCTAATAAACTCAAAACGACTCTGTTGATTTTGGTTTATCAAAACGACTATGTTCTGCATTGAATCATTATTCTCGTTTGGATTTTGATTATCTTTGACCTATGCAAAAGATCTACTTGCTATAATCGGGAGCTGTGTTGATTTTTAACGATTGTGTCAAACCCAAACTGTTTCGATTCGTTTTGGTTTAATTGTCGTGTATCTTGAGTTAGCACAATTGTTTGTATGAGTTTGATTGATATCGAAAATAGATTTGATGCTGCTCTGTTGGTTTTGATTTTCAAAAATGATTTTGTTAAGCTCGGATCGACATATCTCGTCTCTGTTGAATTCGTATAAAAAAAACTCGACTAATATTCCGTTTTGAAATTGATTCAAGTGATGATTTCATTGACTGTCAATCTATTATGTCTGCTCCCAGTTGGCAATAACAAGCGTTTGAAAAATCCCACATATCTTGTTATCAACTGATTAATTCAGTTATGATTTCATTTGCTTCAATTTACATATAAGTTTTCATTTGGTTTTCAAATAGCATGATCATTTGTATATGTTAATACAGTTATATCAATTTGAAAAATGATCCTGTTGATTTCATTTGGATTCAACAATGATTTTGTTGGTGGCTGAAGCAACTACTGGTGTCGATTTCAAGTGGGTCATGAAAATAATTTCATTACTATCGAATCATGTGAGAGATTATGTTTACCCGAATTGGTGATAACGAATTAAATAGAGTGCATCCATCTCTGTTATCATTTGATTGAATACGATTTAGTTTACATACAAGTGTCAATTTGAATGATGATGTTAGCAATCAAATATTTTTCAATAGTTTGAATGTATTTTCTAAGATTTGAATTGATTTTGAAATGATTATGTGTTCAATTTAGACCAGCTACAAAATCGCAAGATTCTGTAGCTAGTCTTAGAAATTAGATTTTTGTCAATTTTATTAATAAAATATCTTCTAATATTGTCTATTCTGGTCCTTGTTCTGGTACATACGAATTACCATGATCAATTGAGCATGTTCTAGCAGTTTGGGAGATACTTTGGATATGTTTTTATTTTAGGTTGTTAGTTTAGTCAGAGTTGGGTGATTATCTCCAGATTTCCTGTAAACTGTTTTGATAATTCCCACAGGGATGTTTTACCCTGTGGGAGGTCTTTAAATACTTGTTATTTTTTGTAATAATCATCATGCTCACTATGGGAGAACCAGACTATGGATTTATAATATAGACTGAGATGAAAGTTGATGTTTTGTAACAGCTTTCGATTTCAATATATCAAACTTTTGTTTCAAGTTTTATTCATATCATTTTGCAGTCGATTATAGACTACTTTAGCTATCGTAATCTATTGCAGGTTGATGTGACTTCATTAATGTGTAATCCATATCTGATCTCTCTTATTCAAAAATACAGCAATTACTTTGTTTCAGTTAGTGAATCACAGATTTCTCTTCTTCGTTAATTGAATCATTTTTGTACAAATCCTTGCACACAGATTTATCTAATGTGATGATTTGTAAATTATAAGATTGTTGTAAGTTTTATGTCTTGTTTGTTCTATTATCGATATTCAAAAGAGCATTGTTGCTTACTATTTACTAGAGGCTTGCAGAGGATTGATGCGGGTTTCCTCCCATCGAACAGCTGAACTGGATTCTTTACACAAGACAAATTTGGAAAGCGTTATCACAGGTTAGCTTATCAGTGTTATTTAAGTAGTTTAGACAGATTTATGCATAATTTAGATTTGTAGTTAGAGTTAGCATTTTAATTGCTTAGTTTATATAGTTAGTTTTTATTCTATTTCTTTCTCATAAAACTATAAAAATCAAAAACAGTTCTGCTGTCTTAGGACAATTTGCAATTGATTTTTGCAGGTTTTCTTATAAATCTGTAATTTATAAATATTGTACATTTGTGATTAAGATTTGATTCAGTTGATAGTTGAATGTTGAATTTCATAGAATTATTATAGTTTAGATAGTGAATTGTATATATTAGTAGTTTAGATTTGTTTATTAGTTTGTTTTATTTATTTAGATTAGTTCATTTAGAGTAGTTTTCTTTTGTTTTCTTAGGACTTAGATCGGCTAACGGAGCTGCTAAACCTGTCAGGGTGGGTTATCCCAAACGGCTTCGGTTATTTAGACAACCCCGGACCAGATCCACTCTTCCAGTTGACGGACGGTCAATTTCGCCCGTCAACAAATGGTGCTAGAAGGAGGGCCTGAAATTAATTAATGGCACGAGGCGGTCGTAAGACTCCTCCACCACCTAATCACTCACCTATAGTGACAAGAAGTCATTCGAACGATAGCATGCCCCCTCAAACAGCAACCACATCAAACGACAATCCACGGATCACAGTTGAGCCAGTAACCCCAAATCCTACAGGTGGTGATATACAAGAGATTGTCTGCCAATCTCTCATAAGAACTCATAGTGCCTTAGCCCGTTTGAGGCAACCAAATCGACCTTTGGACCAACCTTTAGATTTCTCTGATATTAGAGAACAACTCAGAGGCACTAACCTCACTGTGAACCCTACAGATCCAATCCTCACTCCTGCTGCAGGGGGATCTGGAATACCTCCCTCACCACCTCCATCATCTCCTTCCTCTTCCGGAGGAGATTCTTTTGACGAAGGAAATTCCCCTTCTCATCCTTCCACACTGACTACACCAATGGCCAACCAGAAAAAACCTGCTAGACCTTGGCTCGACCAGGATACAGTAGTTGTACCTAGAGCACAACATCCCTTACCCAAGCATCTGGAGAAGTGGCTTCCCAAGTTTGACCCTGACTCAAAACAGATCACTGAAGATCACATTAAAATTTTTATGTTAGCCATAAGACTCCGCAATGTCGAGCATGAAGATGTAGTTTGTAGGTTGTTCCCCTATACTTTCGAGGGCAATGCCTCTACATGGTACTTTGCCCAGCAACCCCATACCATCGTGTCCTGGGAAAAGTTCGAGTCATGCTTTTTGGAAAAGTTCGGAGACAGTAAGCCTCCAGAAGCCCTAGTCATGGATCTTTCTAACTTAAGAATGAACCCTAAAGAGAAAGTTAAAGACTTCAATAAAAGATTCTTAACACTTAAGAACCGAATCCCTGCGGATTCCATGCTTGCCGAGAATCTTATAATAGCATACTATACTAAAGCCTTGCATCAAAGTATAGCTATTTGGGTTAAATGATCCAAAAAAGGTACGTTGTTAGAAGCCTTCGAGGAGGCCAGCCAGATTGAAAAAGACATACTTAGTCTAAAAGACTCTACTAGCAACGAAACAGAAACTAGTTCTTCTTCCAAAAAGGAGATCAAAATCCTCCCTAGACCTACTCAAAGTAAAACACAACCTGAAAGCTCTGATTTAGAAAATTTAACTAAAGTCGTTCAAAAACTGTCGAATCAAGTTATAGATTTAAAAAATATGACCGAAGAAGCTTCCTCGAGCAAAGGGCCTTATAAACCCCCGTTCAGGAAACCTTTTCCCACCAACCGACCTAATCCAACCACCGAGGGTCTTAATCTAGAAAGTCTGCAATACTCCCTTCAAACAATTATAGAAGCCCAGGATAACTTGATGCCTCCTGAGATTCCTGAGGAAGTAGTTGAACAAGAGACAGTTCAAGAAGAAGAGTCTTCTCCAAACATTTTCGGGCACTTCTCGGATAGCATATTTCAAGCTAACTTCGAGACAGTGCATCCCTATAACACCAAGAGTAAGACAACAAACAAACCTCCTCCCGATAATACTACGAATTTGCCTCCAAAGCAATCTAAATCAGTTGAGACTAAAAAGAGTCATGCGAAACCCAACTTAGACTATGACTTAGTTGAAGATCTTAAAAAGTTGAGAGCTAACATTTTTGTTTATGAGTTATTGAAATTTCCATTTCTGCTACAAAAAATGTTACAGAATATCTTAGAGAATGGAAAAAATGGTAATTCCAGCAGTAGCAAGGTTGCGCAGAACAAAGTTCCTCAGAAGACTTCCACAAAAAATAATTATGATCCTCAAGACAAAGGAAGCCTCCCTGTAAATAATGTAGATAAAGTAGCTTTAGAAACTGCAAGTAAAAATATACAAGCTACCACTCTTAATACTCGCAAAAATGTACCTCCGTTTTTGTTAACTTTTGAAATCTTTAATAGAAACGTGCACAATTGTATGGTAGACTCAGGAGCGTCATCCAATGTGATGCCATGGTCTGTGTGATGGAAGATTAACACCAAAGTTGAACCCTCTAATTTAAAAATCATCCAGCTTGACTGGACCAATGTTAAAGTCATAGGCGAATTAAGAAATGTGCTGATACAATTATCGTCTAACTCCAAGGTTCATCAAGTTATTGATATTATTGTTGTGGATATTCCAGAAGTGTATGGTCTATTTTTAAGCAGGGACTGGTCGGAGCATCTACACGGCTATTTTGCGACAGATTGGTCTCACCTGTGGCTTCCAAAAAACGGAAAGCCTAACAAGATCAAGGTAAATCGTGAACGCTACCTCAAGTTCACGGTCACGGATTTGAACGATCCCAATGAACCATTTACACCTTCTGCTGATTCACCTGAAGTACAAGGGATGGATACCTTTTTTGGAAATTTCATGGCCGAGGCTTCAGCTGTCACCAACCCAGAACAACAGTCTGAGATTGTGGCATATGTGCAGCCAGCAACTTCTACACAACGGTCTCATGCACCCGATAAAAGTCAAATTTGGTCTCTTTATTTTGACGGATCAAAGTCTAAAGAAGGCGCTGGTGCAGGCTGCGTTATCATCGATCCGGCAGGTAACAAAACATTTATTGCATGTAGGCTTGAGTTTGAATGTACTAATAACACTGCAAAATATGAGGCTTTACTGCAAGGTCTCAGAAAAGCTTTAGATATGAACATTCAAAACTTGACCGTCTTTGGCGAATCAGAAATCATGGTAAGACAGGTAAGAGATTCTATCCATTGTCTCTCTCCGCATCTTAAAATCTACCAAGCCGAGGTATGGAATTTAATGAATAAATTTTCTGCTTTCAATATAAATTCTATTCCTAGATTGAATAATGTCGAAGCTGATCTATTAGCTAACGTGGCTTCTAAACTCTTTCCTGCAGAAAGCTTATCCCCGGATGCATTCTCTGTTGAACTGTTGTTCAGGCCATCCGTTCCCAACAACATCACGAACTAGAGAGTCTTCAATGATGATCAGCGGATCATTAGCTTCCTTCACATGGAAGAAACCTTTCAAGGCGCGATGATAGACGAATGCACTCACAATGACAATTTGCACAATTTCACGGTAATACCAGACCCCAGAACTCCTAAATCGTCATCGGACATGGTAAATTCGATCCCTAAGTCTGTAGTTAGATTAGAGAAATTTTATGATCTTCAAGATAAATTTTAAAATTCGGTCAACTGTAAAACCAATAGTTCTACGTTATCATATGAAAAAGTAAACTTAGGAACTAATGACAATCCGCAGTGCATTAATCTAGGGTTGGGGTGTTCTCAACAAGAAAAAGTTGCATTTATTAAATTGTTCAAATAATTTAAAGATGTCTTTGCATGGACGTATGATGATCTTAAAACTTTCGACCCTAACATCATACAGCATGTCATCCCTATGAAACCCCAAACCTTACCCTTTCAACAAAAATTGAGAAAAATGCACCCTAAGCTCGAACCGATCGTTAAAAAGAATTGAATAAGCTCCTAAATGCTAAGATAATTTTCCCATTTAGGCACACTCAATGGGTTTCTAACCTTGTCTCTGTCCGGAAGAAAAGTGGGGAAATCTAACTATGTGTCGATTTCCGAAACCTTAACAGAGCGTCTGATAAAAACAACTATCCTGTCCCACCCATGGAATAGATCCTTCAATAGGTACTTGGTTCCGAGAGGCTATCCTTACTGGATGGTTTCTTGGGGTATAACCAAGTCCTGATGTCTCCTCCAGACCAACTTAAAATTACCTTCCGCACCCCATGGGGAACCTACGCTTATCGAAAAATGCCCTTTGGATTGATTAATGTCGGTGCCACTTTCCAGAGAGAAATGGACATTGCTTTCCGAGGCCCAATCAATCAGTCCATCGTAGTTTACTTAGAATATGTGACTATTTTTTCTAAAAACAAAACCGATCATCTAGCTCACTTACGAGCCGTTCTACAGCGATGTCGTAAATACGGCATTTCCTTGAATCCTAAAAAATCCATTTTTGCAGTAGAACAGGGTAAACTCTTGGGATTTATTGTGTCGAGTGAAGGAATGATTATCGACCCTGAAAGGACTCAAGTCATCGCAAAACTTCCCTCTCCTACATCCAAAAAATCTATGCAGTCTTTCTTATGCCAGATTAACTTCGTGAGGAGATTCGTCCCCAGTTTCTCCAAAATGGTCAAGCCTTAACAAAATTTGATTAAGAAAGACACCCAATATCACTGGGGACCCCTAGAAAATAAATCTTTTAACGCAATAAAGAAGGCCATAATAGAAGCTCCTTCTCTCATGAGCCCCAACTTTTCTCAAGACTTTACGCTCTACACCTTTGCTTCTGACCGTTCCTACACCGTCGTCCTAACTCAAAAGAACGCCGAGAACAATGAAGTACCCATTGCCTTTATGAGTTCTTCTTTCAAAGGTGTTGAACTTAATTACCCAGCAGTAGATCATCAAGCCTACGCTGTTTTTAAAGCAGTCAAACACTTCCGGTCCTATCTTTTGAAATCCAGGATGAAGATCATTGTCCCATACCCAGTCGTCAGGAATCTGTTAGTGCAGAAAGAACTAGGAGAAAAGAGGGCTAACTGGGTCACCTCCTTGCAGGAGTACAACATAGAAATTACCCCAGCACAGATAGTGAGAGGCCAAGGGTTATGCAAGTTAGTTGTTGATTCAACAGCAGGACAACAAGAAGAAAGTGATACGTCAAACCTAGGACAGCACGATAAAAATGCAATCTGTTGCGCACAAAACTCCGTCAGTCCATGGTATGACGATATAAAATTATGTCTTGAACATGGTTCAGCCCCCCGTCACCTAGATCCCACTAAAATAAGAGCGTTAATATTAAATTCTACCTCCTTTCATTTGGTTAATGGTATCCTGTTTCGTCAAAATTTTGATGGTGTACTAATGCCCTGTCTTGAGAAAGACGAAACAGAAAAAGTCTTGCTAGAGTTGCATGAAGGAGAAGCTGGTGGTCATTTTGGTGGCGACACCACTACCCATAAGGTTTTGAGAGTCGGTTACTACTAGCCCATGATTTTCAGAGACTCCCACACCTTGTGTCGTAAGTGTACCATTTTCCAGAAAGCATCAGGACGGCTACAGAAACCAGCCTTTCCTTTGCAGCCCGTTTCAGTAGATTCTCCTTTTTAGCAGTGGGGCCTTGATATCATAGGTCCAATCAACCCCCCATCCTCACAATAGCATAATTTTATCATAACATCCACAGATTACTTTAACCGATGGTCTGAATCTACCGCGTTAAGAACTGTCAACACCAGTCAGGTAATTTCCTTTCTAAATTCGAATATTATTACTTGTTTTGGTATTACTGATTGTCTAGTATTCGACAACGATTCTTATTTTTGTCTCTTGAGATGAGCGAATTCGCTTTGGAAAAAGGAATTAAATTGAAGTATTCTGCTAGCTATTACCCCCAGGGCAACAGATTGGCAGAGTCAACAAATAAGAATTTGATTAAAATCATCAAGAGAACGGTGGCTAAAAATCACAAAAACTGGCACAATGCACTGTTAAACGCGCTTTGGGATGATAGGGTAACACTGAAAGTTGTTGTAGGTAACTCCTCCTTTTTTCTCGTTTATGGCAGAGAAGTAATTCTGCCACCACACATTCTTCTTCCTTCACTACAGTTATCACAGAAAATTCAAGAAGAAGATTGTCCCCCTTTGGAAAACTGATTAATGCTTTGATGAAGCTAGAAGAGGTAAGAGCCCAAGCTAAATGTAAGTTAGATCGGCATCAATTATTGGTTAAAAGCTGGTTTGATTCTAACTCTGCTTCTGATAGGAATTTCGAAGTAGGTGACCTCGTCTTGAAATGGGACAAACCGCATGAGGGAAAGGGAGAGCACACAAAATTTCAAAACTTATGGCTTGGACCATTTTTAATTGCTGAGAAGTTGGGTCCCAGCACTTTCCGATTGTAGAATCTAGAGGGGCAGACCGACACCTATCTGGTGAATGGCCAAGCCCTGAAAAGATATTTTACCTGATGACAACTCTTTGTATATTATGTACATATTTTGCTTTTGTTTTCTTTTATTTTGTTGTTCTGGTTTTGATTTCTCCTTTGCGCTAATTAGTTTGTACTTTTGGAAATACACATACCTGAATGCTGAACTATTCGGACAGAGAAAACAGAAAATTCCTTCACTGAAATGACTACTAAAAATTGTATAGACATCAATTGTATATTTCTGAAATTTACATCTGTGTTGGGAAAGAGTTGTTGTTTGAAAGAAGTTAATTGATTTCTATCTCTGAGTAAAGCCTGTCATGATCATCTATTATCTTTTTATGCTGTCCCTATTCCTTAAGGGAATGACTCAGAAGATGTCTCCCTACCTTAGGAAGTTGGTTCTGTAAATGAAACATCTTTGGATCTTAATAAAGGATAGTTCTAAAAAAATTCTGATGAGGTCTGTAAAAAAAAAAAAAAAAAAAAAAAATTATGTTAAAAATCATAATTTTCAGCATCACCCCGCTCAACTATATATCTTTAAAAAATAAAATAAATCAATAAAAGAGTTGTGGGAAGTGCTTGTAAACCCGTCGGGATGATGAACAGGTTTGCTAGTAGCAGGTAAATGCATGCATGACGCCAAGACAACTTCGCTGGGGTACTGAACAGGCCTGCTAGCAGCGAAGCAATGTCGGGTATATGAAAATTTGCAAAAATGAAACCTCATGACCTCAATTTGTCCTTTATTCTGATCTAGAACTTCTTGGCAGGATACGGATATCATAGTGGGTTAAATGGAAACCCTGTCGGGGCTATGGATGCCTGCTGGCAGCAGTGGCTCTGTCAACAGTATTGGAGATTTCATCTTTAATATCGTGACTCGCTTGTCTTAAGACTGTTATCAGTTTTCATCATTTAAACACTGCTAGAATATTTGGTTAATGATGATGTTTATACGATTTTCTGGTTGTTATTTTTGAGTTAGAATTTTTCTCATTATCCTAATCTGAATTTGTTCTTTTGGCAGAGATAACTGATTCTACCAGTGTGTCTCCATTGTTGGTAGCCAATTCGCATTTTTATACTGTCCTTATAAGCTGCCTACACCAGTGTTTTTCAAACTTTGATTTCGTCGCAATCTTTCCAATAAAACGACACTATTGTTTTATATGCGTTTTCACACCCACCTTGGTTCTCGTTTTCACGACTGCAAGCGTGAAAATGTTGGTTTTTGAAGTCATATTAAAAATGTCATTAGATTGTTATGATAGCTCTTGTTTATATGCTCATCATGATTTCCAATTTATTTATCGTTACACAATTGACAAGATTCCAAGATCATTATTCTTTTGGCATTTTTATTTGTTAATGAGACTTCATTTACAAGGTTGTGGTGATATTCTTTTGATCGAGTTTGCGATGCATTGGTGATTTGGATTTATATGCTCTTTGATCGATTTCACTTGGCACATTGACTTCATAAAAACACATTTGTGTTGTGGTAAAATCCTTGGTATAAATCGTTTTATACAACACATAATTCATATGGTCAAACCCATGATATGATTTCGATTTATTACTTTGGTTTTGAAACTAAAACTTTGGCTCACGCAAAGGTTTGGTCCACTTACCATATATCCATTGCTTGATTGAAATGGCATATTTTTTAACACATATGTATTGTGATATGCATAGCTAAAAGTGTCGGCAGTTGTACTGCAGGTAATCATTGTTCTGCATGGGCCCTAATAGCTCCACCACCTTCGCACATTCTGTCATAAATGTTTCCCCCTATCCCGAGTCACTCCTGGTGTTTTCGAGTAAGCCTGTGAGCATTCTACCCCTGCGATTACTATGTTCAAACCCTAACCCCTGCACCCTGCCCACCACGTGCTCCTCTCAATGGCACCAGTGGTCCGTATTGAGCCGAATGGTAGTCAAGCTCTGTTACTCTTTGATAACGCCCGTAAGGATTTAGAGAACGATGGTTGGTTGGTGTTTATACAGAGGTTTGAGTGTTTCAATCTTTTTGTGGCACAACAATTCGCCCTTACCTTTGATGGGTGTAGGGCTAAAATAGGCGACATTAAGCTCGAACTCAATGAAGAATTCATTAGCTCTGCTATAGGGCTAGCAGCCACGGGCCAGCGATGGTTTAAAAACTCCAAAGTTGATGAAGTGTCATGGACTTTACTATTCGTATCATGAAAGGTTACATCCTATGACAGAGGTATGCCTATTTCCACCCTTAAACCCAGGTGGCACTATATTTTGATAATGGTTAAACAATTCGTGACCTGTGAAGGTCAGTATGGATTGGTTTTTCTTTATCACCTCCGGTTGTTGATGAATTTCATGTGTTATCCTTTGAACATGCCATTTTACTTCTTGCGTAGTCTTTACAAAATGGCTAAGAGGTTTAAACGCGAGAAGGCTGACCGCAGCTTGTTTCACCATGGTTTGATTAGACTCATCGTCGTCCATCATTTAAACCTTCATGGCGATAATTGGCAAGCTTTTCTATCCCGAAATGGCTTTGTTGATTCAGAGTCTGTCCAAATAGACAAGTCTATGGTCAGTGAGACTATGGTTGGGCCACCCGTGCCTTTCCATGTCCTACTTCCCCCTACCAAACCCTCGGCTTTCTCTGATATCGATCTACCCGACATCATAACAGACAAGATTGAGGCTGTTAAGAAGCCTGTGAGTAAGAAAGTTAAGGGTAATCCTACTGTTGACAGCAAGGGTAAGAAGAATGCTCAATTGATATCGAGACTTTCTCGGAATAAACCTAAGCCTAATGTCGATCAAAATCCCATAGTTCTGAGCAAGGACTCGGACTCCGATATTGAGCGCTTCCTATCTGGAGAGTATCCTTATTCCCATGGTCTATGCTCTAAGAAACTCTATGACTATGTATCCAATTTGCCCCCATGCCTAAAGAACAATCCTAACTACCCAGGAATCAGGCTACATAATGAAACCCCTAGTGGTTTACACAAACCCTCGCCTGTGTTATCGAAGCTCGCACAATCGTCATGCATCCAATGCAATGTGTGGATAGAGCGTTATTTCACTGATGTCCCCTTACTGCAATCAAAGATCAAATCATTGGAAAACCAAGTTACAGTATTGTCGAGAGAAAGGGACAAGTTCCAAGCTAATGACAAGAAACAGAAAACCACTGGTTCGATCGTCTTTAGGAATGTCGAATCAGCAACAGCCGTCGTCAATTCCAAATTATTATGACTGAGTTTTTTTCTGATTATCTAGGTATGAATTTCAATATCAATTTCGTTTTATGAATTTCTAGGATTAATATAATGAATTGCGTTTTGGTTTTCGATTAGCTCTGTCTATTATTCGAAATGATTCTTTCATAGTTTGATTATCAAAAACAGTTATGTTATGGATCCCGTACAATAGATTCATTCTGCTAAAATAAAATGTGGTTATGATTTGGTTATCCGATTTTGTTGTGCCCTGTTTAGTATAAGCGATATATTGGTTTTGACTTGGTGTGGTTCGCTTTAGAAAAATTCTGTTGGTTTGAATTAATGTGATCAATGGGGTTTGATTTCGTTTAAGATTTTGATTGTATCTGACCTATATAGGATAGTTTTGTGCTAAAAGCAGAGCATGGCTGTGTTTTGATTTGGTACGATTCCTATCGGCTCTGATTTAGTTCTTATGGTTTGATTTTGGAACAATTTCGTGAGCTTAAATTGGTATGATCCTTTATATGTGTTGTGTGTCATTGGTTTGATAAATACGATGTAATATAATAAACTCAAAATGACTCTGTTGATTTTGGTTTATCAAAACGACTATGTTCTGCATTGAATCATTATTCTCGTTTGGATTTTGATTATCTTTGACCTATGCAAAAGATCTACTTGCTATAATCAGGAGCTGTGTTGATTTTTAACGATTGTGTCAAACCCAAACTGTTTCGATTCATTTTGGTTTAATTGCTGCATATATTGAGTTAGCACGATTGTTTGTATGAGTTTGATTGATATCGAAAATGGATTTGATGCTGCTCTATTGGTTTTGATTTTCAAAAACGATTTTGTTAATCTTGGATCGACATATCTCGTCTCTGTTGAATTCGTATAAAAAAAACTCGGCTAATATTCCGTTTTGAAATTGATTCAAGTGATGATTTCGTTGACTGCCAATCGATTATGTCTGCTCCCAGTTGGCAATAACAAGCGTTTGACAAATCCCACATATCCTGTTATCAATTGATTAATTCAGTTATGATTTCATTTGCTTCAATTTACATACAATTTTTCATTTGGTTTGCAAATAGCATGATCGTTTGTATATGTTAATACAATTATATCAATTTGAAAAATGATCCTGTTGATTTCATTTGGATTCGACAATGATTTTGTTGGTGGCTGAAGCAACTACTGGTGTCGATTTCAAGTGGGTCATGAAAATAATTTCATTACTGTCAAATCATGTGAGAGATTCTATTTACCCGAATTGGTGATAACGAATTAAACAGAGTGCATCCATCTCTGTTATCATTTGATTGAATACAATTTAGTTTACATACAAGTGTCAATTTGAATGATTCTGTTAGCAATCAAATATTTTTCAATAGTTTGAATGTATTTTCTAATATTCGAATTGATTTTGAAATGATTCTGTGTTCAATTTAGACCAGCTACAGAATCGCAAGATTCTGTAGCTAGTCTTAGAAATTAGATTTTTGTCAATTTTATTAATAAAATATCTTCTAATATTGTCTATTCTGGTCCTTGTTCAGGTACATACGAATTACCATGATCAATTGGGCATGTTCTAGCAGTTTGGGAGATACTTTGGATATGTTTTTATTTTAGGTTGTTAGTTTAGTCAGAGTTCGGAGATTATCTCCAGATTTCCTGTAAACTGTTTTGATAATTCCCACAGGGATGTTTTACCCTGTGGGAGGTCTTTAAATACTTGTTATTTTTTGTAATAATCATCATCCTCACTGTGGGAGAACCAGACTATGGATTTATAATACAGACTGAGATGAAAGTTGATGTCTTGTAACAGCTTTCACTTTCAATATATCAAACTTTTGTTTCAAGTTTTATTCATATCATTTTGCAGTCGATTATAGACTACTTTAGCTATCGTAATCTATTGCAGGTTGATGTGACTTCATTAATGTGTAATCCATATCTGATCTCTCTTATTCAAAAATACAGCAATTACTTTGTTTCAATTAGTGAATCACAGATTTCTCTTCTTCGTTAATTGAATCATTTTTGTACAAATCCTTGCACACAGATTTATCTAATGTGATGATTTGTAAATTATAAGATTGTTGTAAGTTTTATGTCTTGTTTGTTCTGTTATCGATATTCAAAAGAGCACTGTTGCTTACTATTTACTAGAGGCTTGCAGAGGATTGATGCAGGTTTCCTCCCATCGAACAGCTGAACTGGATTCTTTACACAGGACAAATTTGGAAAGCGTTATCACAGGTTAGCTTATCAGTGTTATTTAAGTAGTTTAGACAAATTTATGCATAATTTAGATTTGTAGTTAGAGTTAGCGTTTTAATTGTTTAGTTTAGATAGTTAGTTTTTATTCTATTTCTTTCTCATAAAACTATAAAAATCAAAAACAGTTCTGTTGTCTTAGGACAGTTTGCAATTGATTTTTGCAGGTTTTCTTATAAATCTGTAATTTATAAATATTGTACATTTGTGATTAAGATTTGATTCAGTTGATAGTTGAATGTTGAATTTCATAGAACTATTATAGTTTAGATAGTGAATTGTATATATTAGTAGTTTAGATTTGTTTATTAGTTTGTTTTATTTATTTAGATTAGTTCATTTAGAGTAGTTTTCTTTTGTTTTCTTAGGACTTAGATCGGCTAACGGAGCCACTAAACCCGTCAGGGTGGGTTATCCCAAACAGCTTGGGTTATTTAGACAACCCCAGACCGGATCCACTCTTCCAATTGACGGACAGTCAATTTCGCCCGTCAACAGTCGTTAAGGAACAATATTACCCTGTTGGCAACTATGAAGACTAATACATGAGATGAACCACATTTCATCAAGAGAGGGGCCAAGCAGTGTCGAATTTCACCAACACCTTCCATACCTTGCACACCAATGTAGGTATCAAAGATTCTAAGCAACATTTGGTTCTGAAATACCACAGGGCTCTGCAGCGGTACATCCAAACTGAAATGGAGTTTCTGGACATCTCATCATTGTGATCCCCTTATTGATATGATGTCAATATTGAGAAAAAATTAAAGCACCAGAACAAATGGGAGTTCAGGTATGGTAAATATGACCCTAAATCACAGAACAACCAACCTCAATACAACTAGTCCAAGCCACAAAAAAAGAAGGGTAATGGGAAGACAAAGAAGGACATTGGAAAGTAGTGTGACTTCCAAAAAATCCATTGGCACAACACTAATGAATGTCACTCAAAAGAGTCATTGGTATATGAGATCAAAGAAAAAGAGTTGAACCCTGATTCAAGATATGATTCAGAAAATAATGGAAGGAAACAGATCATCAACACAGACCCCACTTCCATTGTTGCAACCACAACGATCCAACCAGAAGAACCAACAGATCTTGAATAGGGGGAGCGCCTCTTCCATTCATAGATGTCGGTGAAGGGGACCTCATTGCATTTTATTGTTGATAGTAGAAGCTAGAAGAACGTCATATCTATAGAGGTTGTCAAATAGTTGGGATTGTTGACAACACCACACCCATAGCCATACAACATCGAGTGGCTTCACCAGGGACGAGATATATGTGTCAGTTAGAAGTGTTGCATGTCCTATAGCATCAATCCCTTCAAGGATGAGGTACTGTGTTATGTTTTCCCTCTTGATTTCTGTGATGTTCTTTTGGGCCAACCATATATGTGGAAACGATGTGATGTTTATGAGTCTTGACCCCATAGTGTTATTGTTACTCTGGGGGGTCATCTCTACAGGATGCCAGAGATAGTTATGACTATTGTCCCACCAAAATAGTGTCGCAAGGTAATATTTCATACTGCAAAATTAAGCCTATTCACAATCTATTCAAAAGGTGAACTGAAGAACACTGCAACCACTACAGCCTTGGCCCAATACCTTTCTATCCAACAGAAGCATATTACAAAAGAAAAAGAAGATATTATTTCTTCACCCACGAGGGTACCTACACACTACCCAGTCAACCAAAGATACAACAATTTGGTTGAACAGATTCAACCCCGCCAGCAACATGTTCGTGACGGCCTTCAACAAGCTAAGCAACGCAACTTCTCCAGCAAGCAAAGCAACTCACTAAGGTTCAGCAAAAGCTTCAATGGGAACTTGATGCAATGGGGACCATTGCTTCCTAAGGGGAGGGGATTGATCCAGATGGATATCAATGGCCACCCACCTATTCCACTGGATTAAAATAGATTTTTCCACCTCAACATATTTTCGACAGTTTTTCGGGTCCTAAACTTCCAGGGCCGTTTTGAGGCCCTAAACGATGTTTTGGGGGATTTTGGGACCAGGCAACTACCAATGGCACTTGTTTGGGCCAGTCGAAATGTGTTATTATCAAGTAGATATTTCCAATTGTTTATCAATCGCCCCAAATGGAGAGCGTATGCAAAATTTATGCCCCCGAGAAGTTGGTGTATCAACTACCCCCATCGAGGTCTGCAAACATTTTGTTTTTCCATCATCTAGGGTTAGGTTTTTGGATTTTCTTACATTAAAAAGGCCTTTGGAGCCTCATTGTAAGAATAATCATATCCTTGTGAATGAGCATAGCCGTCACATCTCTTCTCAGAGATAAGATTGCACCATTCTAGCGAGCTCATTCAATCTGTATTTTACAGTTTTGTACATTTAACTCATTAATAGAAATTGTGTATTATTGTATATATGTGCCTCTTGTTATATATCTTATATATATATTTGTTATATTATTGACTCTCTTGAAATATATCTATATATTTCTTTGTTATATCTCTACTTTCATTTCATTCTCAAAAATAATTTGTATCAATTCTGATGACATTCAAGTTTATACAATGGTCCATGCTAATTAAAAATGAAATACAAGTAATTAAACATGCACAACGAAAACTAAACACATTCAACAATATAACTAGGTATTTTCATGCATTATTCTAGTTACAACATGCAACAATAAACCAAAATATCTCAGAGTAAAATGTGCAGCATCTATATCAAGAATTAACATAAATGAGCATAGAAAATAAGCACACTTATCTCATGAAATATGTAACCCGCTATAGATGATTGACATTCCTCCCAACTGTAGACTTGTTATTCCATTTCTCAAGATGAATTCACCCCTAAGTTGGGGATATGAATCCACAAGAGACGATGGTCCCTAAGGATGGCTAAAGTCCCCCTCTCAATAGTCAATCCCCACAACTAATTATAGTCCACCATCTTTCTTCCCCACAACCTACACAACCCAGGGATGGGATCCCCCTTCACTGCTCATATTCCCTCAGGCATTCCGACTCCCCTCTAGGGCTTCCATCATAGGTTGTATGGGAAATATGTTTTTTGGGACCTCATGAATTGTACATTTGCAACAAAAGTTCATACAACATCAAAATTATTGCTTCTCCTGACAATTTTCGAATAGAAATTGCTCATAGTCCTGTAGACTTTTTTCCCATGAAATCACAGCTCCAAAATAATACCATACATACCCACTATGGCTTCCTATTGGCACCCACTATGGCTTCCTATTGGCACAGGGGAAGACCCAGGGTTCATCGCTACAACAATGGACCAACAAAGCCCTAACTATTGCCCCTTTCGGCAACACCTACGAAGCAGATGAAGTCTCACCCAAGGTAGAGGCAGGGGTGGTTGTAGGACTCAAGTGTCTGCAACCTTAGCTAGGACACAAATTTGTGATTATACAACCTACTAGAGCACTTAGCACTATCAGTTCCTCAATATACAGTCAACAACCACTTCTCTTATAAGACAGATCTTTGCAGCATTCACATTAATCTATAGTATTCAAGAACTTAGCATATACAACTAGATCAGAATGAGCATATCAAGCACCAAGCATGACTATCTAGATCAGATCTAACATTCTCACATATCCTAAGAACAAAGAATAAGCAGATCTATCTAAACATATCAGAGCACTTAGCATGTAACATGTAAATATATCAAGACAAAGCACAAATCACATCACACAATGTTTATGTGGTTCACCCCCACCCTGGGGCTATGTCCACCAACTCTTCTTATTTATTGTCTTCAGTCAATCAGTTACAAGCACAAAGCCAACAAAACCCCTACTCTTCACAGGACAAAAGATCTGCACAACTCACTAGATCCTTCTTCCTTGAGTTGGGTTTCAACATTAAGCCTTCTACAACCACTTGCACTCAGCCCTGCAAATCTTAATAGTATGCACATAGAACTTACAATCCTCTAATCACATAGATATAGCACTTATCTTATCAGCCTCTATCACATAGATGCACTGATACTTCTATCTAGCATAGGCATCTATTTATATATTACAAAATAGACCTAAACATGGGTAAACCCATGGGACGACATCCCAATCTCGTTACGTATTCCCAAAAACCCAAAAAGGGGCCCAAAACGGGGTCAATATCCCGCGATATCCACTTTGACTTGTGCTCCTCCTTCAACAGGCTGTCGAAGTCCCAAAATAGGTCAACATGACCAAGAAATTCCCACAACTTGTTCAAGGGCCAACAAGCCCCCAACACTCACCTGTGACTCATCTCGAGTCACTCAGGTCTGAGCAGTTCTGCCTCGAATGCCTCGAGCTTGGCTGGAGCTACTTCGACTTGCTGATTTGTTGTGGCCTATTGTTCAATGAACTCCTGGATCATTACATCGTTCACTGGCCCTTCTAAGCATTGTTCTGTTATGGTGACAACCTGTTCTAACTCTTCTCCTTGGCTTTCAACCTCTGTAAATAACTGGCATGCCTTATCCTGCACAGGTTGAATTCGTTGAGTGACCTTCATCACTTTTCTTTGAATCATATGGATCTGATGCTAATCTGTGCATTGTTCATGATATCTCTTCATCCTTTCTACAACTGACAAGGCCTTCAGTTGTGCCTATAGAGTATTTGCATTAAGCTTCACTTCTTGGAGTTGTGACTCCAATATATGCAATTCCGGGTTCTCAGTGAGATTTTCATATGTTTGAGCGTTGCCGTTACTGAGTTGTTTGCACTCCAAGGAAAGATATTTTAGTCTGTCAACTGTGCTACAAGCAACTGCTTCTCTTTGGTTCCTTATCTCCTATGGGGTTTTAGGTACTACGTGGATCTCTAAGTCGACGATGCGTTGTTGTAGCTTCCAGATTACCTCTTCCAGTTGTGCCACCTGTTGTGGAACTTGTTCCTTGGTTTTTACTTCGACGACTATCACAGAGTGAAGTGCTCTGTGAACCATTTCCTTGACTTTGAGTTTCTCTGTGAGCAATTGTTCCTTTTCTTTATGCAGCTGGGATTTTTCTTCATCGAACCTCTCTTATAGATTAAGCTTCTCACGTTCCGCAGTACTGCACTGCTCTAGAAGGTCTTCCTGTGCTTGAGCCAAAGCCTAGGTGGCTTGCACTGTCTCCTCCTATGCTCATCGAAGGTGGGCTTTGAGTGTATCATCAATCTGGTGGAGTTGAGCTAGCTCATCTCCTATTTCTAGTGTTCCTACTGATAGAGGCGCAGTAGAAACTGCGCGGCTGGACTGTAGTGCTTGCTGCACTTCTTGAAGTTCATCCTTAATCCTACTGAACACCTCCTCCTGCTTATCTTATTGCTTCTCTATTATCTCCAACGAAGCATCATTCAGTGTTGCAATGATGAAGTTGAAGTTGTTTGAGGTGAGGGTGGTCTCAAACTTGGTTTTGGTTTCTTTCATTTTCTTCGAGGGATCCTCCTCGTCTCTTGGTAGTGTAACCTTGCCTTTATTTTTTTCCAATTCTGTGCCATCTATCTCTCTGCCATCACCTCCTTGCTCCGGTGATATAAAATGAGTGTTCACAGATGCGTTTTCTAAATAGTGGACCTCTTCGGTCTTCTTTATCTTGCTAGGTCCGATTGTATCCAATGCAGTTTTAGGGTTGTCAACATTGGACATCTTCGCAGGGTCCGCTGGAACAAGGAGGTTCGTTGACCATTCCTTGGTAATCTCCTCCAAGTCATCCTATGTTAACTTGTAGTATGACCGCATCTGTTGTTTATTCTCATCAACGTGCATGGTGATATAGATGAAATGGCAATTCGCGTTGAATTTCATCAGGGTTCTAAACCTGTGAAGTGTGTTCAGGGTGATGTGAGGTGTAGACTGTATGGCTACCTTCAACTGGTTATAATACGTGGAAGATGGCATTTGATTTCCACTTCTTATTCATGTCAATGGAGTACCACAACGTACTAAACTTCACAGCCAGAGGTTCAAATCGCTCGATGTCTGGGAAGGTCACACCTTCTGGCATCTCCCATGCAATGAAAGTGATCAGGATAAGAAGCCAGCTGAAGTGGAATTCGTATCCCTGATCCTGCGCTTCCCTGTAATCTAGTTCCAGTTGATTCATGAGGTACTTCATCCAATTCATCTGTAGTCCCTCTGCGTACTTTTCTACGAGGTCGACTATGAATCCAATTACTTGGGTCAGTCAGTTCTTGCGAACTATCTTGCCTGTGATCAGCTGACAGGAAAGGCGAACTACGTCGCTATGGATAGAGGCTACCTTGTAGCCTCGCGTACCCTTCTCCACATCATCATAAGTATCCTTTATCCTCTGGGTGAGAGCATGATTTGTGGTCTTTTCGGGGTATAAATCCTGTGGGTCAGGGCCTTGCATGCTAAGCCATGTGATCCGATTGATCAAAGTCGGATCCACTGTGATGCGGTGGTTCAACTATAAGTATCATCCATGATAGCAGGACAACAACAACTTGATGCACGTGTTCACTTCTTGATGCCTCCTGAAGTGAGGAATCTTCATTACATCAAGCAGTGTAGACTACGCGAGGTTCATGTTCCAATTTTGGGGAACGATCTTTGAATTATTTCCCTTGGTTCTAGTCAGATACTTATATGTAGCTAGCATATTGTACACTTTCCTATCGCTGAGGTTGAAGTCACTAAACTTCAATGTTGTGATCTTATCCTGGTCTGTGCGCACTACGCATATCCCCTTTGGAAGGTACATAGTGATCAATTCATATTCAAAATATCTGGGCACACTGTCTCAGTTTATTGCGCTGCTCAGAGATGGTAAATAAGCAGGTAGAATGCTCAGAATCAACTTAGCATTCGCAAGATCGTCTTTGTGCTTCATTCATTTTTTATCAGCTGGTCAGGATGGTCTGGCTCGAGCAGTGGACGGAGAGGCCTACAGTCCTCTCATTGAAGATGCTTGTACACCTGTAGACACTCCTCTCTCCGACATGACTCTCTCTATCATCAAGTCGAGGATAACTTATGTCACTGATTCTTCAACTGTTGTGAGCTCATCGCACATATGTGCTCGGGATGAAAATTATTGGGGTCACGATGGACTTAGACATTGCACTGGAATAATAGCAAGGGCACAATGATCATTGTATGCAATTTTTTCATTCTACGGGCTTCAAATTATCAGTTAGAAAAAGTGTTCTCGGTGCATGGCGTGACGAGCTAAATAGATAATTCGACGACAGTTGGCTTGCAACGGGTATGAGCCTCCATTAACTCCTATTTGATCCATTATGGTGCAGTCCAACAGTCTGATGATGAAACTTTATTGCTTTTCTTCCCATTCGAAGCGTTGATCGAACGGTTATAATATCCCCAATGGCTATATTACTTCGTCATGGCGAAGTGCCATGTGTTGTCGTTTTGATATCTCAGCGAAGCTCCAATTCTACAATTTTTCATTATGCGAGGTCTCCTCTAGAACCTCCTATAAATTTTCAGTCTCAGCCCTCTTCTTTCTTAACTTTCTATCCTTCTTTCCAGTGAGCTTCATCTCGGTAGTTCTTTTCGCATTTTGATTCTTATCTTCTTTAGTCTTAGTTACTTCGCACTATTGAAATTCTTTCCTGGGGTTCCTGGATAATAATTCTTATTTGTCTGGGATAGGTAATTCAATCTTCTATGAATCCTCTAGTGTTCTCTTAGCTTTGACATCTGGGTTTCTAGCATTAAATATATGTGATCTTCTCCCATGTTCTTCAATCAAGTGTGCGATCCTTCTAGTCATAAAATATTTTAACTCTTGCTTCTTTTGTTCCAAATCTTCTTCTTCTTCCTTCCGTCAAGCTTGATCTCTATCAATCCAAGATTTTCCTATTAGCATGGTAAATGGGGTGTTGTATTCAAAAAAATTAATAATCTCAAAGTCTTCTTCTGTCGAAGTTCCATTGATAGTCATAGGTATCCGAGCGAGCTTTCTGCATAGGTTTACTAGCTTTCCTCTGAATAAACCTATTCCTCCTAGTGAAGTGATCATAGCAGGCCTTCCTATAGCTTCCCAGGTTCTCACTGTCATGATATTCACATGTTTTTCCTCATCTAGAACACAATCAATGTCGAAGTTTCCTATTCTTGCTTCAATGCATTCCTTCTCTTCGAAGATCCCTGATAAGTTGACATGTCAGTGGTTATTCAGGGTTTCTTTCATTTATAGAAATGCTTTCTCTGATTCTTTCTGAGGTTCGTCCATAGGTTCTAGATATGCCTTAGGGTTTTCTTGATTCAGGTTCATTCTTTCAAGCTTAGAAATCATTCTAGAGAAATCCAATACTTCATGGTCTAAAGCTTTACAACAAAGACAACTAGATCTTCCACAAGGGCATTCCTTAGCAAGATGTCTCAGTCTTCTGCAACTGTAACAGAGAGTCAATCCTCTCTTTCTTTTAAATGATCCTCAGCCTCTTTTTTACTTTGCACTAGGATCATGGGAGCTAACCTGCAACAAATTCTTTCTAGGATATTGCATCCATTTGTTAGTCCAAACATTCTTTCTTTGCATAGGTATAACATATCTTTCACTATTCTTATCAGATCTACTCATATCAAATCTTCTTTCATCTATCAATGACCTAGCTTTCAAACTAGGACAGACTCTATTAAACAGACCTAGATCCATATTCTAAAAACAAAAAATTCCACTTATATTACTTCTACAGTGTACAAAGCTTCCAGATCTTAAAAATTTTAACTATTCTTACCTTTGTTAGATCACAGATTTTGCAGATCCTACCTCTTTTAGTAGGAAATTTCCAATCTTACCTTTCTTAGATAACAAAGCGTTCAGATCTTGCTTCTTTTCTTCAGATCCAACCTCTTTTCTTCAGATCGAGCTTCTTTCTTTTAGATCTGACCTTCTTTCTTTAGATCGATCTTATTTCTTTCAGATCTGACCTTCTTTCTTTAGATCGATCTTCTTTCTTTCAGATTTGACCTTCTTTCTTTATATCAGTCTTCTTTCTTTCAAATATGACCTTCTTTCCTTAGCACAGAGCTTTACAGATCAAGTAGAATACTACACACTAGAGCACAGATCTATGCACAAAGCTTCCAATTCAACTCTTTGCACAAGGCTTCTTCTTTCTCAGTTCCCAGCAATCACAGTTTCAGGTCCTAGCAATGGAACCATTTGTTGGCATAGGGGCAGACCCAGGGTTCAACGCTACAACAACGCACCAACAAAGCCCTAACTACTGGCCCTTTCAGCAATACCTATGAAGCAAATGAAGTCTCACCCGAGGTAGAGGCATGGGTGGTTGTAGGACTCAAGTGTCTGCAACCTTATCCGGGACATAGATCTGTGATTATACAACTTACTAGAGCACTTAGCACTGTTAGTTCCTCAATATATAGTCAATAACTACTTCACTTATAAGACAGAACTTCACAGCATTCACACTAATCTACAGTATTCAAGCACTTATCATATACAATTAGATCAGAATGAGCATATCAAGCACCAAGCATGACTATCTAGATCATATCTAACATTCTCACATATCCTAAGCACAAAGCATAAGCAGATCTATCTAAACATATCAGAGCACTTAGCATGTAACATGTAAATACATCAAGACAAAGCACAAATAACATTACACAGTGTTTACGTGGTTCACCCCCACCCTGGGGCGACGTCCACCAACTCTTCTTCTTTATTTTCTTCAGTCAATCAGTTACAAGCACAATTCCATCAAAACCCGTACTCTGCGCAGGACAAAAGATCTTCATAGCTCTCTATATCCTTCTTCCTCGAGCTGGGTTTCAGCACTAAGCCTTCTACAACCACTTGCACTCAGCTCTACAAGTCTTAACAGTATGCACAGAGCACTTACAATCCTTTGATCACATACATCTAGCACTTAGCTTATCAGCCTTTATCACATAGATGCACTGCTACTTCTATCTAGCCTAGGCATCTATTTATATATTACAAAATAGGCCTAAACATGGGTAAACCCATGGGCCGACATCCCATTCCCATTACATATTCCCAAAAACCCAAAAAGGGGCCCAAAAGGGGGGGTGATATCCCGTGATCTCTGCTTCAACTTGCGCTCCACCTTTGACAGACTGTTGAAGTCCCAAAATAGGTCAACATGACCAATAAATTCCCAAAACTTGGTCAAGGGCCAACACCTCCTTCAAGCTTCAACACTCAAAATTCCCTTGTCTTCCAAAAATATCCATGTAAAAACTTCTCTCCATGTAGAAATGTGAATGACTAATTCTTCCCCCTCCCCCACATGAATTCCTATATTCTCCCAAGACAGTTGACTACTCACTCTACCCAATGTTTATTTTACTTCAGCCCTATGCTCCCCAATAACTATGGGATGTGACTTTTACATCCACCCTCTTTACATGGGTTTAATGATTGTAATCTCATACACTCAACTAGAAATTGGAAGGTTCATATTAAGGATAATTTAGAAAGAAAAGTGTTGGGTTTAATAGACATGGGTAAACTCTCCCCCTTGGACCCCTTCCCTCTATTGTGGAAACTAAGCCCAAAATATTCATATGTTTCCATCTACAACTGGTGATACATTTTATTTATTATATTCAATATACATCATTTACATGTTACGTCACTTGGCCCTCAGTCATACATCCCATTTACATTATGCATCGCTAGTTTGGGGTTTGAAAATGGGGATGTTACAACCAAAATCCATCAATGTCTCAAAGAGGTCAAGGGAATCAACAATATGATGCATAAGTGATGTCATGTCATGAGACAAGATCACCCATATCATAGATATCTCTGGTACCCATAATATCTCCCAAACTAGTATGGGTACCACTCCATGCTTGACCATCAGACGACATAAGTGATCCACCACCTCTATATGGACCCTTCAATATGGTCTGTGTGGCATGCCATGTCTATGTACTAGAGGCTACCACTTCATTTCCTCCTCCATATCATCATCCTATTAGGGAGGCTCATCCTCGACATATGTGCCAATATCTACAAAATGGTAGATAATAATAATAATAATAATTGAAACAAAATGTTACAGTAAATTACATGTGCATCAAATAACACATAAAAATATGCAACTAGATTTATCAAAGCATAACAATAATATTACCTTTCTCATCTGGTGGCTCGGATGCTGTAAATAGGATGTTTGGATATCCTCTACAATCCATCCTCATATATGGGTACTCTACAAGATAAAGGATAGGATTGTCCTCTGCATCCAAAAAATCGCATACATCCCTACCGACCGAAGTACACGGTCACTCCACCTAGCCCCTCTTAGGAAACAACTTCCCCCACATGCACATACATGCATCAATCAGAAGCCTAGGAGGAAAGAAGGGTACTCATGGTTGAGTGGCATGGAACCTCTCAAAAATAATGTAAATAACTCTAAAGCAAATGGGAAGAGTTTCCTCCCACCTAAATTGACGTGACAATGATCCAACGTAAAACAAAACTATCTCAAAAAAATCACCATCCACTTAATCAATTGGGGCCTTTGCACTAATATCTACATAATAGATCAAAGAGAAACTAGTATGCTACCCATCATAGGTATAGTGTGACATTTTCTTGAGAATAAGACATGGGAACCTAACCTCCTCTATATGAAATGAATCTATCTGCATCTAACCACTAACAACGTGGAATCTTGAAGCAGAAACAATGTATGGACTGACATATCTCTACACATATGCCAACTAGGTCTCTCCAGCAACACCAGGTGGTAGATTAGGGAACTAGGGTCAAACCTCCTCCCTCCTAGACAATCCAGTGATAAAATAAGCATCCTCCTTCATGGGTTGATACCATAGATCAGGATTAACCTTTAATTCCTACCAAGCATGATCCAAACGATGGATCAATTGTTGTAAAAATAGAGAGTTCCCCCTAAGGGATGTACCCTCCTCATAAAACTTGAGGAGGACAACATCCATCAAAAGGGAATGTGTTTGAGGTGTAATAGGGTGAATTATCCTCTCCTTCTCCCTCTCTCAGGACTCCCACTCACAAACAAAGGTGTATGATTCGACCTGTTTCTTCTACTACTCCTCCTCCTCTTGTTGTTTTCATTTCGGATTCACATACAAATATTTTTAGGCAGATAGTATAAATAATATGAATTGAAATTATAACGAACAAGTGTTCCATGGTTATTCGAGAACCAACACATATTTTAGCGATGTGGTGTGTTCTATAACCCACTCACATACAAAGGTGTATGTTTCGACTCATTATTGATTCTCCTCCTCCTCATCTTGTCGTCGTCATCTCTGATTCACATACAAATATTTTTAGGCACATATGTATAGATAAAATGAATTGAAATTATAACAAATCGATGCTCCATGGTTATTGGAGAACCAACACATATTTTAGTTGTGTGTTGTGTTATGTAATGCACTGAGAATGGTGCATCCCACAAGATGCATCACTTTACCATTTTAATTTTTTTCTAAACTATGCAGTGTGCATAAATTTATCTAATGCATCAGTTCTCCTTAATTTTTGGAGCACCGATATGTCATTAGCAGTGCGGTGATATTCAAGGAACCAATAATGAGCCATCCACTTGAATGCACCAATTTGCCAATTGTTAAATGTTTCATATAGTGTTGTGTTGTGAATGGCACTGGTGTGTTTATTATAATGGGACAGACTGGTAACAGGGCATCCCATAAGATGCATTGCTTTTCTAAATTGGGAAACATTCATCCCGGTGTCATGCTTTTTACAACACCAGTGTGTCTAATGGACTTTGGGGTACCACTAGGCTAATTGTTTTGTTGGAAATTAAGCAATGTGATGTGTTAATATGAGAGCATTGGTTCTCCAGTGTTCTTGGATCATCGACATTCTATTTAGTGTTGCATTGTTTTGTATAATGCACTGATGACTAGGCATCCAATGAGACACATTTCTATGTCGAGTCCTTAAATATATGTGTCGGTGTTGTTATGTAAACAAAACTAGTGAATTTTTTTAACCTTGATACACTGCTATGATAGATTTTATTTGTTGACAATTGGGCGGTGTTGTTTGTTAAAGGGAATGCACCAAGATTCCACTCTTATTGGAGCACCAACTAGTTTTGCATGGTGCAATATATTTTGGGACACATCGGTAATGGGGAATCCCCTATGATGCATCATTATGCTAAATTCTTATATAATCAACCTGGTGTTGTGCTATTTTTTATTGCACATTTTGTAGTTTGGGAAAATCCCAACCCAAGCAACAAGTGTGTGACACAACTGGGGACACCCATCACTATCATCTCAATCGATATCCCCCTTGTTTTAGTGGTGGACAATTCCAACACAAGGGAGGCTTCCCGGCGTTACCTCAAGGGGATAAAGGGGAGCAAGAACTAGAGTTCAAAGAGGCCCCTATATTGGTCACTTGAACAAAGTGGCTAAGGATTTCTTGAAAAGAGACTTGGGAAAAGGAAGAAGGAGGCTTGAAGCGGACCTGCAAAACACACGTTAGGACACAAACCCAAATCCAAATAAAATAAAATAAGCCACTAACCACTAAGGACTAAGAAATCTATGCTTGTTGTCCTAAAAACACAACAGAAAGTGATTTTATAACAACAATAAATAACTTATAACAACTATGAGAAAACATTGTCAAAAGTTGAAATAAATGATATGGATTGAAAGCCAACAACTAGTAGATGATGATTAAACCTTTATACATTAATTTTGATGGTTATATTGGTTGTTACACAAGTGTTATCAACATCATGTAAATTTTAACAACAACAACATTTAACCATAGAAATCAGCAAATGAATAGCTCAAAATTATGATCTTGATAAGTACTTTCAAGTCCAATGCTTAAACTAGCGTTTCCCCAATTAAATTGTGAGATATATGAAATATAGCAGCAAAGGTAAGAACCCTAATGGTTGTAGATAAAAATTTATAACAGTAGTAAGTTAGACTCAAATTTTATCAACAATATAATCACCAATCACTTGCTTTTATCATGAAGTAAGAGAGTAAGAGAGAGAGAGAGAGAGAGAGAGAGAGAGAGAGAGAGAGAGTTTGTTATGAAACGTTGTCACGTTATTAAATTGATGAAGATTAGTGCCTTTAATGGGTTATGGATTCACTTGCTTGAAGAGAGGGTTAAACAACATAGGAGAAATGGAGAGAGATTAGGGATAAAACCTTATAGAATGCAAAATGTCTCCTTCTTCTAAATCATTTAGCTCACTAATCAAGACTATACTAGGGTTTAGGGTTTCTAGGGGTGTAAACCCTCTTACTCCATAGAAATCAAACCCTAGCCAAAGTTTACTTCAAAGGTGTAGACACTCCTCATTCTTGAAGAAAACCTTGAATTCTCTTAGCTAGATTAAGAAATAGTGTGAGCTATGGAGGGTGTAAACACTCCTACTCCTCCTAGGGTTTCCCATCAAATCTTAAGTTTTCCAAGAAAATTACCATACTAAAACCATTATAATTAAATCCATGATTTTAGGCTAAAACCAAAGTTACAATGCTTAATTGGCAAATCGTTTTGCTCTTTTTTCACACATAAGCTACAAAATGACTAAAAAAAACAAATGATGGTGCATAAGCCGATAAGAATCTTCTCCAAGGTGACATGTGTAAAGATAAGCCTCTAAAGGCTAGGATTCCATGCTAGAAATGTGCCACATCATCCCCAAATCAAGCAAGAGAGTGGGGCTTCAGAACCACAACATCACCAAGTGCACTAAAATGGAAAAACGTCCCCTCAAAAGTATGACATGATGCTCCAAAGGAGGGACATTTGGGCATAGGAGGGTGACGTCATCTCCCATTGATGCTTCCAGGATTTGTTTAAGTGCTAGAGAAATCTCCCTAGGAGCAATTCTCATCATCCTAGGCCTCCAATGAGGGGGCACAACATCCATCCAATGGTCTTTCAAGCCCCTATGAAGGTCCAAGTGGCTTAGTCCCTCCATGAGTAGCTTTCATCAAGAAAGGTTCTAAAAAGACAAGCAAATACACCCTCTAAGGGTCCACAATTCATATGAATCATTCCAAGTAAGAGACATTTAATAAAAGAACCACCAAAACAAGTGCATTAAGTCCCCCCTTTTCAAATTAAAAAAATGCTCAAAGACCTTATAAACTTTGCCAAATTTAGATATGGGTGGGGTGTAATGGTGCCCTATTGGGTAGGCCAATTCCCAAGTCAAGCAATGTTTCCTAAGAAGACCCTCTTTAGACCATGTAATGAGTATGATGTGGATTGGAATAGTACTCTTGGGAATGGGGTTATTGGAATATCAAGGGCTCATATTGTCTCATTTATGGGTGTCTTTGTGGAGGGTGTGTTGCATCCCTTTGGTTGTAATGCAACATTTTTCTAGGCCCTTTATTTTCTTTTCATTTTTTATGGTCTAAACATTGAGTGCTATGTGCAATGGAAACAAAAAAAGCACTGCTATGTCACTTGAAGTTAGAAAACATTGAGTGTCATATGCATTGAAAATAAAAGGACACCACAATGCATTCCCCCATCAAGCGGGACAATTTTATTCATTTTATATTTTAAAGGTCCTTCATTTTTATGGAGAAGCATTTCAAGGCTCTCAAGACCTTAGGGAAAGCATCTAGAAGGACAAAATATGGACTTTTACTTTTACAGTGCTAGTTGCAACACATCTGGGCCTTCATCCCCTTCTTCCCATGAAATGAGGTACAAGCCCTTCTTGGGGACAATGAACCCAAACACCCAAAAGATAAGAAAAATAAGGGGAAGAAGTGTGGGAAGTGGCAAGTATGAGTGAGAATGGTACAATAACCCTTCAAGGAGACCTCCCAGTAGAAACCCTTTTCCCAAGTTCGACCAACTTCCTAAGATATCATGTCAACCACCAAGTTGAAATAAGGAAAAATTTATGATTTCCAAGCAAATGTTCCATAATCAAGAAAGGGCCATTTGTAGTGTTCTAAAATGATTCAATTATTAAAGTGGAAATTACCATGAGACTAGACTTGTTACATCATGAAGCAAGACGTGTTGTCCTTTCTGGGCCAGGCTGGCGTGGTGGGCGCTGCTATGTTGTTGATTATGAATAGTGATGTGAGGTGGAGAGGAGGGGATCTGTCTTCTCAATGTGGGATTATCTAGTCATCTGGCTCTTGACACTCCATTTATGCTACCTGTGGTCCTCAAGACATCATCTCCTTAGTTACCCCTAGGCTGGGGGGCTAACATCTATCTTCTACATGGGGACATTTTCTCGTCATAAAGCACATGAGAACCTCAGCATATCTTGGTGTGACATGTGCCTACACATACTCAAGAAAAAAATTACAACATTGAAGGGTGGCTAACTCACCCCTTATTCATATAAGAAAAACTTCAAAATATCAAAATTAACAACTACGATATTCCTTAAAAGAAATTTTTTTGCATTTTTTCAAAAAATTTCTAACTAACATGTAATGATTCAAGAAAATGCATCACAAAAACTATGCATAAATGAAATAAAAGCAACATATAAATCCAATCATATAAATGAATGCAACTAACCTACTATGAACACACAAATGCAATGTAGAAAATAAAATGACCTACCTACTTACCTGGTGCTCGAGCCCATGCAGATAAGGTCCCTTGTACATAGGGTCAGAGGATAGACCCATCAACTGGTAATAGCATCTTCCTCCCATCCATGGTAGATAAATATTAAGTACCCTTTTTAGACTTATTCTTTATGGACAATGTAATGGCCAAGCCATAGAACTTCAGTTTTCTTGTCGTACTTTGGTTTTCCCTTTCTGTTGTCACACATGAGTGCAAGGTTTCCTTCATCAAAATGAATATATGGTAGATCTTTGATGTAAGGCTATGTGGGAGTATCTACTTCGACTGCACGTTTAATAGCTTTTTCTCTCTCTCGGTCCTTCTTTCCCTCATCCATATTTAGTATCTTTATGGATCCTGAGTCCTTTCCATGTTATTTTGCAAGCTTCTCCTTATACTTATCTGTCTTCGACAATAGTGTATCAATCAAATATTCTTGTGCAAACGGTAAATCCCAAGGATCATACTCAATGACTTGAGGTGTCACATCATATTCACAATCACTCCAATAGTTTGGGCTATTTGGATCAACTACATGATTCTTTGCAATTGATTGACTATTACAATAAATAAATAATATAATGACATTAAAATAAATAGATAAAGTAAATTAAACATTAATGTAATAAAAGGTCATGACTAAAAAGTCATGACTCTTCATAAAAACCATAAAGGGCATATATATATATATA
>ML785871.1:658109-671567 GCA_009831015.1 Picea engelmannii
ATTATTATATATATTATTATGGAGTCAGAGTGAAGTTTTTCATTAAGAACCCCTTGTGTTCTTAACATTGGTATCAGAGATGGTCCCTCCCCTATGTTACATCCCTTTCCCCACACTCCCCATGATTTTTACCCCCTCCTCTTTTTTTCCCCTCACCTACATCCCCCCTCACCCCCCACACTCCCCATGTCCTTCCCCTCACCCCGCATCCCCCAACCCTTAATAAAAATAAAAATAAATCTCTTTAGTATTAATTTTTATAAAAAGTTACTTTATAAAGTAACTTTTTAATTAAAGGATTGACATTTTTTTTTTAAAAAGGAGCATATAAATTCCAATCAAAATTACAGAAAAATACTCACCCCCAAACACCAGAAGGATGTCAGAATTAAAAACTCAAGTGGAAAAAATAGATTAGGAATGTAAAAGCATTAGGAAATCACTCGAAAAGTCAATACAAAAAAATCACGATGAGTTACTAGAAGAAATAAGGCTCAACAATGAGGCACTCAAACAAGAGTTGACTCATAATCTTAAAGAAAAAAATTCAACGGAATTCGGAATTGAATTTAAAAAAGGCATGGATAATCTAAAACAAGATCTTAAAGACGATATTTTTCAAGAACTCGAGGTTAACCTACAACGAGGTTTGGGAAACTTTAAACTAGAAATAAATGACAATTTGCAACAAAGTCTGGTTGTGATGACACAACATCAAGAAGAAAATATTAATGAGCTTTTAAATTTAATAAAAGGCCAAGGGCAACAACAAGCCACCCAACCACAACCAAGTGACTCAATAACATCTAACACATCACCACCATCGCCGCCACCACCTCCCTACAATTCAAATTCCCATCCTATATCACAACATCTACCCTTAATAATTTATACTCCCAAAGCCAAAATTGAACTATCAAAATACAATGGAGGTGATAACCAATGTGTAGCTTGGTTTAACAAAACTAAAGAATATTTCCATATATATAATATTACAACCAATGAAGAAAATGTCAAATACGCATCCATGTACCTTGAAGGCACTACATACAATTGGTATCTATGGTGGAAAGGAAGAATTCAGTTATATAATTGGAATTCTTTCAAAAATGATTTTTTTAAAAGATTCTAGGGCATCTTGGAAAAAGATTTTTTTTCAAAACTCACTAGATTACAACAAAAAGGAAGCATAGATGAATTTACACATCAATGGGAATCTCTCGCCACCCAAGTATTTGGACTATCTGATGATCAATTTCTCCAGTCTTACATAGGTGGTCTCAAACCACATATCCAAGACGAATCAAGATTACATGAGGTTACTATGGTAGAAATAGAAATACACAAGGAAAAACCCACAGAAGAAAAACTAGAAGGCCAATCAAGATTCAGCAAGGTTTACTCAAGAAGGAGTGTCCCTCAGACCACAGGAAATGAAAAATACATACCACCCAATCTATGTGAAGATAGAAGAATAATTTTAGAGTCCCAAAGGATAAAAGAAGGAAAATGTAAACAATGTGGAGAGAAATGGGACCCTAGACATAGGTGTCAGATCAAAGATAACTCAAAAAAATTGTACACTTTTGAAGCAGAAAAAGAGGACATATCAAAAATGATAATGTCACCATACTAATCAACACTAGAAGTACCCACAATTTCCTTGATATCAAGATTTCAAGGAAACTCAAATTATTTGTATATATAGTCCCAGACATGAAAGTAATGGTTGCAGACAGCAAAAAAATTGGAAATGTCGGAAAATGCCATAAGGTGAAACTCCAAATCCAATATTTCAATTTGGAATCAGAACTCTACACCGTTCCTCTGGGAAGAGTAGATGTGGTTTTAGGAGTCCAATGATTACAAACCTTGGGCACATACTTAGTCAATAACCATGAAAATTTCATCCAATTCAAGTGGCAAGGGAAAAGTTATAAATTATATGGTTTTCAGCCTCCACAAACATGGGTTGTGTCATCACAACAAAGGGAACAAATGATCCGAAAAGGAGAAACCGCATACTTCATCCAATGCCACAACATAGAAACACAAGAATCAGAACAAGATGACTCCAGAACATCAGACATCCAAGATCTAATTCAAAAAAACAAGAAGGTATTTCAAGACCTTCCCATGGAGTTACCGCCTCAAAGAAGAATTGAACATATAATTGAATTTAAACCAGGATCAAGCCCAATCAAGGTTAGACCATACAAACACCCTCATCACCACAAAACAAAGATAGAAATATTAGTGCAAGACCTATTAAAATGTGGTGTCATCATGAAAAGAATAAGTCCATATGCAGCTCCAGTAGTGCTAGTTTGAAAGAAAGATGGATCTTTCAGATTATGCATATATTACCAAGGGCTAAAAATAATAATAATTAAAAAAAAAATTCCCATCCCATTTATTGACGAAATGTTGGATGAACTTCATGGAGCAAGATATTTTTCAAAAATTGATTTAAGATCTGGATACTATCAGATTAGAGTTAGACTAGAAGATGTAGCCAATACTTCCTTCCAAACACACGAAGGACACTACAAATTCAAGGTGATTCATTTTGGGCTAACTAATGCCCCCGCTACCTTCCAAGCTACAATGAATGAATTATTTCACCCATACTTACAGAAAAATGTCTTAGTTTTCTTCGATAATATCTTATTGTACAGTAAAACATGGGAGGAGCATATGAAGCATTTGGGACAAGTGTTATCTCTTCTAGAGGAAAATAAATTCTATGCCAAAATGTCAAAATGTACATTTGGCAAGGAGGAACTAGAGTACCTTGGTCACATCATATCCAAAAAAGAAGTCAAGGTAGACACCAAGAAAATCAGGGCAATCATAGAATGGCCTACACCCAAAAAAATATCCAAGTTAAGAGGATTTCTAGGATTGGCAGGATACTATTGAAGATTCGTCAATAATTATGCTCATTTAACCACCCCCCTAACAAATATCCTTAAGAAAAATTCCTTCCAATGGAATTTGGAAGCACAAAAATGTTTTGAAAACTTAAAAAACATTATGTCCACAACCTCGATATTAGAAAAACTTGACTTCTCCAAACCTTTCATCATCGAGTGTGATATATCAGGTTTTGGAATTGGAGAAATATTGATGCAATATGGTCACCCAATATCTTTTGAGAGAAGGAAATTAAATAAGATAGAATGCTTAAAATCCCCTTAAACAACATGGGAAGAATAAATTGGCACCAAAATTTTATGGAAGAGGAGGAGGATTGGTGGAAACTGAAGCATGTGGAGGAGAAGTACAAGTATCGGTGGATGGAGACACAAGTGAAGGAGGATCAGTGGATGCTGACACATTTGGAGAAGCGAGAGGATTGGTGGATGGTGACACAAGTGAAGGAGGAGAAAGAGGATCAATGGATGGTGCAGGCATATGTGGAGGAGAAGTAGGAGGATGGTTGGATGGTGATACAAGTGGAGGAGGAGGAGGATCAGTGGATAGTGTAGACACATGTGGAGGAGAAATAGGAGGATCGATGGATAGTGTAGACACATGTGGAGGAGAAGTAGGAGGAGGAGGAGGAGGAGGATCAAGTATTATAGAGGATGAGGTCTGGTCTCCTGATGGGATAGATGGAGTGGAATCAAGACCAATGTAATGCACCCAATGTAACATCCCCGACCATCCATGTCAGACTGCACTACACTAGAGAACTCTTATTGTTCTCTCTGGGGAACATACTGTAACATACCCAGTATCCAACTGAGCTATGCCACATAAAAAATTTCTTTGAAGGACTGCATGCAATTAAAATATACACACACATAACTCTTGCAGAAGCATTATACATAAAACGTAAACATACAAATACATATGTAAATGCACATATTCACACTGAAATAATAGTAAACATATACATGCAGCATATACAGGAAATACCCATAAAAATAAACACGTAAATAACAATGCAGCATGTAAGTTTATCACACAATTGGCACTTATCTTGGCAAGAATGTCACCAACTGTGTGCAAACCCTCCACGAACGTCCCAACCTTAGACCACATTGTTCATCACTCTCAATAGTGAGTCACCCCTGAGTTGGGACTAAACTCCACTCGAGTAAAGGGGTTCCCAAACAGGCTAAAGTCTCATACAAAATAGGAAGGACCCTGTCTCGGGTGCCAAATCAAACTAACAACCCACAGTCCCTCATTCCCCACATGCATGTCCCACCCAGGAAGTGTGCCCCTTCTCTGCTCAACAGTCCTTCGACTGCCCCACTTCCTTTCCGGGCTTCAGCAACAGGCTGGACAGGAAGTCTTAGAGAACTGTAGTTGTAGTTCAACACCTTCAGGAAATCAATCCCCATCAATTCTCTCAACCATAGAATTTCTCATGGGCCTGACAACCCGCTTCTTCAGTCCAACTCCAAGTTAACCAGATACACCAACACAAAAATGGCTATGGATACGATTCAGGTACAATCATGAAGATATAAAGGATAGCTCAATGGGTGTGTGCATGCTCCTGGATGTTGACTGGATGACTCCAAGATCAAAGGAGTGATGGAAAAGATGATTGGAAATGAACTAAGTCCCAACAATATGTATGCATGTCCCCAACTTGACACTTGTCATGTTGGGAACTACTTTGGCCCACTTGTCCCCAACTTTAGAACTTAGGATAAAATAATTATCCATACTTTATGATTTAAGAAATATTAATATAATAATCATTTTTGTCTTAAGATACCTAGATTAGCCCCTTTTCCTTAAATTTTAGGCCCCTCCCTTTCCCTAACCAGTGGATTTTAGTCCCCCGTCTCTTTTATCATGGTCGTTTTGTGTGCAACGATGTATTTTATATTAATCATGAGACATATACAAAAATAGGCGCACTGGCCTTTAACATCTAGGCTCTCTGGCCTAATCAAAACATAAACATCTTATCTTATAATAACCGGCTCACCAGCCTATAAAACATGTCATATACACAAAGGCTCCCTGGCCTCAACATCGCGCGCATTTAAGATGTTGCGCGCGGTATCCCAGAATGTGCACACTTCCTCATTTTACTATGAAATACATGTGCACACTATGACATGAAATGTTCATACAAAATTATATCAAATAGCTCACCAGCTTACATACATTTTCATTTATATTTACAATTGGATTCAACTTAGGGATATTACAATTCCCTCCCCTTATTTTATGCACTTTCCTCAGTGCATCATGTACACACATACAACAAAATTTCAAAAATCCTCAAAAAGATGCGGGTATTCTACCCGCATTGCATCGTCATGATCCCAAGTAGTGTCCTCAGGACCGTACCAAGTCCATTGGACCTTTACAATCTCTATGGCTCGATTCTGGAGCTGTTTGATTTTCCGGTCCATAATGCATACCGGATGCACTTGGAAAGCGCCTTCGTGTTCCACCTGAATCACATTCCAATCAATAACATTATTAGCATCGGGTATATATTTCTTGAGAAAAGATATATGGAATACATTATGAACAGACATAGATGCAAGCAATGCAATCATATAAGCAAATAGACCAATCCTATCTAGGATTTCAAACGACCCACAATAGGGAGCTGCCAACTTTGAAAAATTTCCCAACTTTAGGGAACTTCTGTTGGCCTTCACTTTCAAGAATACATGATCACCCACTTTAAATTCCTTGTGAGTTCTACCTTAGTCAGCATATATTTTATGCCTGTCTTGGGCAGCCTTTAAATTTTGTTTTATTTTTATCATTTTCTCCTCCATTTCCCTAAGCAAATCTGGCCCAACCACTGCTCTATCTGCTGGGTTATTCCAGCTTACTAGTGTGTTGCACTTTCTGCCATAGAGTGCCTCAAATGGGCTCATCTTTAGAGATGCTTGGTACCCATTGTTATAAGAAAACTCTACCAAGTGTAGGTAGTCTTCCCATTTTGATGTTTTATCCATCACATACATCCTGAACATATCTTCAATCACTTGATTTACCCTCTCTGTTTGTCCATCTGATTCTGGATGATAAGCTATGCTAAAATTCAAATTTGTTCCAAATCCATTAAATAATCCCTTCCAAAATTTTGAGGTAAATTTTAGATCTCTGTCAGACACAATTGTCTTGGGTATGCCATGTAATCTAGCAATTTCTTTCATATAAACATCAGCAATGTTTGTTACCTTGTGAATGAGCTTAACTGGAACAAAATGGGCATATTTAGTAAGCTTATCCACCACTACCATGATAAAATCATGTTGTTTGTTTGTTCTGGGAAGTTTGGTGATGAAATCCATTGTTACAACTTCCCATTTCCACTCAGGAATGGATAATGGTTGTAGCAAACCAGCTAGGTGTCTATGCATAGCCTTTACTTTTTGACATTCCAAACATCTGGCAATAAAATTAGCAACCTCTTTCTTCATGCCTGACCAATAATATTGGCTTTTGATAGTTTCAATAGTTTTATGATAACCTGGGTGTCCAGCATAAGGTACATTATGCATTTCCCTCAATATCATATTTTTCAACTCCTGGGAATTTGGTACATAAATTCTTCCCCTATACATGAGAATTTCATCATTATCTAGCTTGTATTCCTCAATGTTCTGCTGCAAAATACTTTGTTGTAATTTTGCCACTAATTCCTTGTATTGCAAATTTGATTCAGCAGCCTCTGTAATTTTGTCTTTCAAATCTGATTGGTACATGCTAATGGTTGTAGCATGTAATTCATGTACTCTTCTGTTGAGTGAATCAGATGCTTTGTTCCTTTTCCCTTGATATGCTTTATATCAAAGTCATATTCACTTAGAAATTCTAACCATCTGGTTTTCCTAGCATTTAGATTTGGTTGATCAAATAAATATTTCAGACCATTATGGTCTTTTCTTAGCTCAAACCTTTTCCTCATGAGGTAGTGTCTCCATTTCCTCAAGTCCTGCACTATGGCTGCCAACTCCAAATCATGAGTGGCATAGTGTCTTTCATGCTCTTTTAACTTCCTTGATTCATAACATATAACAAACCCATTTTGACTGAGGACTCCACCAAGTCCCTCTTTACATGCATATATGTATACAATGAAGTCTTCATTTGGGCCTACAATCCTTAGTATTGGAGAACTTGTTAACAATTGTTTCAATTGTTGGAAACTATTTTCACAATCCACTGTCCACTGAAACTTCACACCCTTTCTTTGCAAGGAAGTGATTGGGTGTGCAATCTTTGAAAATCCTTCAATAAATCTTCTGTAGTAGCCTTCAAGACCCATGAGTGATCTCACCTCTATCACATTCTTTGGCACTGATCATTCTCTAATGGATTCTATCTTCTCAGGATCCACTGCTATCCCATCCTGTGAAATGATATGCCCCAAATAATGAATTTTCTTCTGATAAAATGAGCACTTGCTCAATTTGGCATACAATTGATGCTCCCTTAGTACTTTCAAAACCATCCTCAAATGATTCTCATGCTCTTCTTCTGACTTAGAATATATAAGAATGTCATCCAAAAATATAATGACAAACTTGTCTAAATATTCTTGGAAAACACCATTCATTAAGAACATGAAAACAACTGGTGCATTTGACAACCCAAATGGCACCACTGTGAACTCATAATGACCATACCTTGTCCTAAAGGAGGTCTTGCTGATATCCTCCTCTTTAATCCTTACCTGATGATATCCTGACCTGAGATCTATCTTTGAAAAGATATTTTCATCCTTCAATTGATCAAAAAGATCATCAATCCTTGGCAGAGGATACTTGTTCTTAACAGTCACTTTATTCAATTGTCTGAAATCAATGCACAATATTAATGTTCCATATTTCTTGTTTACAAACAAAACTGAGGCACCCCAAGGTGACACACTTGGGCGTATATACCCCTTCTTCAGATCCTCTTCAAGTTGTATTTGCAACTCCTTCAGCTCTGGTGTACTCATTCTGTAAGGAGTCTTTGACACTGGAGCTTCTCCCAGCATTAAATTTATAGAGAAATCAATATCTCTCTTTGGGGGTAGTCCTGGTACCTCCTTGAACACATATTCAAAATCTTCCAGGACTGCATGATCTTCCAAATTTGGCACCTTATCTTTAGGTGTCTCTTCCATATGTGTTGCAAATATTTGACACCCTTTTCTATAACATTTCTTCAGCTGCAAAGCTGAAATTTCTCTGATGGTTACTGCCCTAGGAATTCCTTGCACTTTCCTTTGGGTCCCTTCCTCATCCAAGAAAGTAAATGCCTTGTTATTATAGTCTAGGATGTCATGATGTTGGTCCAACCAATCCATCCCAATTAGACAGTCATATGAACCTAAAGGCAAGATTTTCAAATATTCTCTGGTGTTCAGTCCATTCATGTCCATAAGACATGATCTCATTAACTTTTCTTTTGGCTCCTGTAGCCAGTTGCACCAACCAAGATTTCCCATGCTTTCTTCTTGGCAAATGCAAACTTTCCACCATCTTAGGATCTATATAACTATGACTAGCTCCTGAATCAATTAAAATAACAATGGTTTGGTTGTTGATCATACCTTCCACTTCAATCATATGCGACTGATACTCTGCTTGCTTGTTATCCAGGGATGCATAGATCCTTGGCACATTTCTACCCATGTCCTCTATTGTTTCAGCTTGTTGTACATTGTGAACATTTATCCCTTTTTCACCTCTGTGAGGACAATATCTGAACATATGATCTCCTTTTTAACCCCAACATTGAATAGGTGGTTTCCTTGACCTTTGACCCCATGTTTCAATCATTTTGGGATTTCTAGGAGTTTGTTGTCCCTGTGGATTATTTCTGAAGAATGGTGGCTTAGATCCCTTCTTCCTCTGATCCACCTTGAATTTATTTTTGTCTTCCCATGCTTTTTGGAAATTTGGCCTTGATTTTTGTTGATCATAAAGGAATTTAGCTCACCTTATGGTCTCCTCCATTGTCTTGGGATCATCATATTGTATTTTGTCACTTATGAAGGATGGAAATCCACTCAAATACCTCTGAATCTTAACTACCTCATCCTTGATGAAAGAGACATAATTCAGCAATTCTAAAAACGCTCTCTCATATTCATCTATGGTCATACTCCCAAGTTTGAGTTCAAAGAACTCTTTCATTTTCTTGTCATAGTATCTCTCAGTCAGGTATTTCTTCTCAAAATACTTCTTGAATTCCCTCCAAGTAACATTTTTCTCTTTGATATGTTTCACCTGCACAAGATGATCCCACCACATGGATGCCTTTCCCTTGAGTTGATATATAGAAATTCTACCTTCTACATGAGAAGAATAATTATGCAATTGAAAATACTTTTTCATTCCCAACAACCATGTTTCTGCTTCTTCATCCTTCTTGTGCTCACCATCAAATGTAGGAGGTTTGATTTTGTTCATTTCTCCTCGTAGCTCATCCACCCCAGACCTCTTATGCTTTCTGATAGGGGATGGAATTGAGATGATGTGTGCCCTGTTATTGGAATTCATTGAGGAGTGATGGTGATGTTTGCTAACACTTCTTGCTCTTGTTTTCTCATCAGGAGGTCTGTGACTTCTTGATTTGCTTGAGCCACTCTCCTTATCCAATTTCTTTTCTATTCTATGCAAGCTCTCCAATAACTTCATGTTGAAGTCATCCTATTTCTCCTTGGCTCTCATAATCCTTTCATTATCAACTTTATGGCTTTGGACATCCCTCTGCAAATTGTTAATGGTCTCTACCATATTCACATTTTCATCCCTTCCTTCTCCATGCCCATTGGAGTTTGTTCCTTCAATGCCCAAATGGACATCCATTCCTCTGATTTCATCTTCTTGGCTATAAGTCCCTTGTGCCTCTTCCATTACTCTAGACTCTGTGTTGATTCTGATCTGATCTAGTTGTTGTTAACTCTACAAAATGTGCAGCCAACAAAACTTTGTCAGGCTAACTGTTTCAACAATTCATGAAAATTATGAACCATTTTGGTTCAATAATATATCAGAAATATTTCTTCTGATTTCCTAAAACATTAAATGCCTTGATCAATTTTCTGGGTGAATAATTATATTTTTTTGTCTAAGACCTTTCCAATGCCTACTCACATGCTTAATTCCGAGTCTGGAGCAAAAAGTTATGGTCATTTGAAATTTTCCATTAACTTTTCTGCTCATTTTTCAACTTGGTGCAACTCTATGCTATAATTAAGCATTTTTGCACCTAATACATTTGATTTTTTGTAGGATCTCAATTGGGTTTCCTCATATACATATTATGGACATTATATCCAAGTTTCACCTCATTTTGGGTTCTGGGCTGCTAGGTACAACCTGTTGAAGTTCTAGGCCAATTTGTGTTTTTGGTCTGGAATGCTACAGGTACATTCTTTTCCATAGTAAACATTTTTAGCATGCTAATAAATTTAATTCAGATCTGTGAATGTATTATATGGCTCAATAGATTTCCATTGACTACTCCTATGCCTCATTCGGATTCTAGAGCAGAAAGTTATGGCTCTTTGAAGCTAGTTGGGTCTTATAATTTACTCTTCACTGTTTGTGTTGTAACTTTCTCATAAAAGCTTTGTTTGACGAACAGTTTACACCATTAGAAATCTCTCTCCGAGCTATTTTATTTGATCTACAAAGACAAAGTGTACCTTTTATACACCTCTGTCTCGTGGTTTTTGATTTGCTAAAAACGCTCTTAAGGCCCTCAAAAACGTGCTGCAAAAAGATGGCATTCAAATGATATAAAATGTCGTAGAAATCCATTGGTTTTCTAATGTTATTCATCCTCCAAATGACTACGCGCACACAAATTTCAACCTGTACACCCATATTTTTTGTTTATAGCAACACCGCAAGATAAATCATGCTCCGCGCACCTATAACCAATGTGCATCACTTCTTTGTTGCGCCAATAACTTGCGCGCACTAATTTTGTGTCGCGTGCCAATATCCATCACGCGCAGTTTTTTTTATACCATGCACCAATATCCACCACGCGCATTTTTTATACCACGCACTGATATTCCGCGCGCATTTCACTCGATGCGCTGCACCCTGCCAAAGTTTAGTACGCCCCCACCGTGCACCAATAATCTGTGCACACCATTAACTAAACTGTTGTGTGACAACATATAACCACATTGGGTGCACACCAAGCAAACTCCTCTATGCTCTATCAATATTGTGCACACCACGCGTGCCATTATTATGTGTGCGCACACCACGCAAAGCTGAATTTAGTGTGCTTGTTAAGAACCAAATATCAATATAGCATAGGAAAACCTCAGAATAAGTACTCAACGCCTTGAAAAAGAGAGAAATTCAGATAATAAGCCTCTTTGAGGGGGAAACCTCCTTACTCCCACATAAATGTACAATTCCAAGATGATTCCAAATAAAAATGTCTCATTGGTATATATAGGAGACTAGGAGGTATAATTACAACTAATGGAATAAATCCGACATAAATAAAATAACATTACTAATGTAATATGCCCCAATTAAGGGATAATGAGCCAATATTAGGGCTTAACATGCCCCTCCCCTTGAGACAAGTGTTTTCCACAATGCTTGAGTAACTATGGATGCTTTTGTATAAAAGACTCATCTTCCCAAGTGGAATCTTCAGCCAGTAGTTTCCTCCATTTAATGAGATACTTTGAAATGGATCTATTCCTTAGCTAGCGAACTCTTGTGTCAGTGATGGCTTCAGGCTCCAATATGATTTTTCCTTCCTCATCAAGTTCTAGAAATATAGTTTGAACTGGGATCTTGTCGCCTATAACCTTATTTAAGCATGAAACATGGAAAATTGGGTGTACTCGTGAAGATGCAGGCAACTCCAATCTGTATGCCATAGTACCAATCTTTTGCAACACCTTATAAGGGACATAGTACTTTGGTGATAATTTATTATCCTTTTTGGATTTCTTGAGGGACATCTATTTTTATGGTTGTAGTCTTAAAAACACCCAATCCCCGACTTCAAAACTTCTTTCACTATGATGTTGATCTACTTGTTGTTTCATGCGATTATGTGCCATGGTCAGGTTGTCCTTTAAGATTTGGAGAACTTGTTGTTGATGCTCGATGTGATCTTCCACTACTTGAACCTTAGAATTTTCTTTTAGATAAGAAGTGATGGAAGGAGGGTGGTAACCATAGAGTGCCATAAATGGTGTCATTTTTGTTGTAGTATGAAAGGAAGTGTTATACCACCATTCTACCAAGGGTAACCATTTGAACTATTGTGTTTGTTTATCAGAGACAAAGCAACGAAGGTAGCCTTCCAGACATTTGTTCACTATCCCGGTTTGTCCATCAGATTGAGGATGATAGGATGAGCTATGAGACAATTGAGTACCCAAACAAGAAAATAATTTTGTCCAAAAATGTCTAGTGAAGATGGGATCTCTGTCACTTACAATAATCATTGGGCTGCCATGTAGCTTTTGAACTATCTCCATGAATCCGGTGGCAACTGTACTAGCTTTGAAGGGATGAGAGAGTGCACAAAAGTGTGCGTACTTGGTCAGTATATCAACAATCACCATGATGACACTCTTTCCTTTAGAATTTGGTAACCCTGTGATGAAATCCATGGAAATCTCCTCCCAGCACTGACTTGGGATGGATAATGGTTGTAAAAGACCAGGGGTCTTAATTGTTTCCACCTTATTTTGTTGGCAAACCAAACATTCTACCACAAACCTTTGAACATCAGTTTTAATTCCATCCCAAAAAAAATCCTTCCTGACTCTATGGTAGGTTTTCAAAAATCTTGAGTGCCCTCCTACTGGAGAGGTGTGCAATTCCAATAATACCTTTCATTTGAGTTGGGAGTTATTACATAAATATAAGTGATCTTTGTACCATAGTGAATCATTTTTCCATGTAAATGTATCTGATGCACTGGAATCCTGCTGCAACCTTTGAATAGGAGTCCACACTTTTTCGTCATTCTTCCATTCATCCCTTGCTTATATTATCCAATCGGGTTGGATGATCGAGATAACATAGAGAAAGGCCTCAACATCTTCATCCTTTCTTGAGAGTGCATCTACCACAACATTTTGCTTCCCCTTTTTATAGATGATTTCAAAATCATAACCCAATATCTTGGTTACCCATTTTTGTTGTTCTTCTGAAGATAGTCTTTGTCCCAAGAAGTATTTAATACTATCATGATCTGTTTTGACCTTGAAGTGCCTACTTATTAGGTAAGGATGTCATTTCTTCAATGCATGTAGTATTTCCATCATTTCCTTCTCATAAATGGGGTTGTGTAATTCCTTTCCCTTGAGTGGTTGACTTTCAAAAGACAGGGGCCTTCCTTCTTGCATTAGGACAGCACCAATTCCATTTCCCGAGGCATCACATTCCACAATAAAGGTTTTTGTGAAGTCTGGAGTGGTCAAGACAAGAGCTTTGCACATCACCTCTTTAAGTTGTTCAAAATCTTTAG
>ML785871.1:672508-693096 GCA_009831015.1 Picea engelmannii
CACCACCCATGGGTATAGAAATCATTGGACTATTCATTACATATTCCCCCATAGTAAGATTGATCTTATTGTATTTTCCTGAGCAATTGATAGTTCCTCCATCTGCAATCATTACTTGAAACTCTAGCGCTGGATATACAAAGTAGTTGAGAGCTTTGGCTAATTTATAGTGAATGAAATTATGAGTACTGCCAGAATCAATTAGGACTATTACCTTTTTCTTTTTGATGTATCCTTTGATCTTGAGGGTTTGAGGAGTGTTAATTCCAGCCAATGCATTACACGATATCGTGGTAGTCAACTCTTCAGATGAAATTTCTTCTACGTTTTCATCTTGAGATGGTTCTTCTTCTTCTTCTTCTTCCTCTTCACAATCTATGTAGAATAATTTATTCTCACCACACTTATGTCCCTTAATAATGCAGGAGCATCTCTCCACGTCATCCAGCTAGCCAGCCAGTTGCGTCAACACGCATGCATTCAAAGCTGAAGGGCGGCACAGTCCTCATTTAAAATCTGAATTGAATGTAATTAATGTTTTAGGCTGTTGAGCCAGGAAGTCGTGCCTTTGTGCATGTTGTAGTTAAGATCGGCTTTAATGCTAGATTGGTTGAGATCTAGATCCAGATGCTGGACTAGACATCCATTTATTGTAATTGAATAGAGTAGGTAGACCTGGAGGGAAGCGCTCTAAGAGCCCCCTCAGGTAAAAGAGATTTTCTGATCTCATTTTAAAAAGTTGGAAATGGTTGAGTTGTAGAGCCAGAGAGAGCTCGAGAACACCTTTGTAAATACAGGCATTTGCCATTTTAATATAATCAGAAGCAGTTTTTCCTGCATATCTTCTGTATTGTATGGATGTCTGTGAGTATTCTTCATATTGTGAATGTATGTTGTAGTTGTGCATTTGCAGGGTTGTTTGATTTCAGGTGGAGGTCTTTGAGGTTTCATGCCAGGAGGGCATGACGGAGTGCTACGGACTCTGAATACCGGTGCACTAAGGATGCACTTCTGAATACTGCGGGTTCAGACAAAGACATGCTGCGGCATAGGAACTGAAATCAACAACTCAGAGGAAGAAGACCTCAAGTTTGTTGAATACCTTGGAGGTAAGGCTGTGTATGAGAGACATAGTTGCAGACAGAATTCTGCTATGAATTCTGTAGATCTCTTCCAAGTGGGCATCAAGCATATGCACAGTGGTGCTGAGGAAGAACTTTGTTGTGAGTTGAGGAAGAAGAAAACAGAATCACTGAGGATTCTGTGAGAGCTCTGCCAGGAAGGCATCAAGCAAGTACAAGGAGTGCACAGAGAAGGAACTCTGTTGTGAGTTCAGAAAGAAGAGACAAAATCACTAAGAATTCTGTGAAGCTCTGCCAGGTGGGCATTGAGCAAGTGCATAGGTGCACAGGGGAAGAAGACAGGACTGTTGAATGTTCTGTGGAAGAACACTCTGCCAGGAGGGCATCGAGTAAGTGTGCAGACAGGCACAGAGGAGAAAAGAACTCTTTGAGTTCTGAATCTGGAGGAAGGGTCCACTAAGGGATCTATACAGGGTTGTTGAACACCCTGAAAGACTCAGCAAGGGGTTGCTTGAGCAGAGACACTGCCAGGGAGGCATTATATTCTCCATCTGTGGGAGAAAGAGAAGAAGAACTGCATTCCTGTGGAGGTCAGAGCTACAGGAGAAGCTCAGGACAGATAGCACTTTGCGTGTGAGGACTCTGTAGAGGCGCAGCAGTCAAAAGAATCCTTTCAGGATTTGAAGGGAGATAAAAGCTCAGGAGGAGCCAGCAGTTTTATTACGCACAGTGAGGCTCAAGGTAAAAGGAGCTCGCAGAGAGAAAAGAAGCAAAGGTCGAGGCCTTTGGGAGCTAGAATTTCTTCCAAGTATCGAAAGAAAGTGTGCAGAAGCTCAGGAGGAGCACAACAGTCGTCAGATCGGCGGGGAAAAGAGATCTGGACCATTGATTTATACGTCCAAGAGGAGCTCAGGAGGAGCCCACAGAAGGAGGAGACCGTTAGTCGTCGGATCTCACTCAGAAATCTCGTCAGCCGTTGAATCGGGAGAAGATGCTCGGAGTTTAGTCTCTGAAGTGTGCACAGGAGAGGAGATTGTGGACCGTCGGATGTTCACACAGAATACCCGTAAGCCGTTGGATCGGGTGAAGGCACGCAGAGTTTAATCTCAGGAGGAGCATGCAGGAGAAAGGATCTGAGCCGTCAGATCTAGAGTAGACACCCGTCAGCCGTCATATTGAATAGAAGTTTCACGAGGTTTTCCATCGGGATAGCAGCCATTGGGAAATCGGGATTCTTGAGGGCAAGAAAATTGAGACACCTCAAGTCTCGAAACGTCGGGAAGATCTGGTCTGTCCGTTAGCGGGGACACGTGGCGGAGATCGAGCGATCGTCAGCATATTGGTTATCAGGAAATCGGAGTTCCCAAGGTCGAAGGAGTTGGGACATCGAAAGTCTCGAAATCCTAGAGGAATCGGGACCGTCCATCTGGAAGGACGCGTGGCAGCGATCGGTGTCATCGGGAAAATCCCCGAAAAGGAAGCCGTCCATCGGTGTTTGGTTCATCGGGATATCGGAGATCCCAGTGACAAGTTGTTTGTACACTTTGGAATCACGAAACGTGATACCCCTATGAGTGGGAGCCAGCTGTCATCACTGCAGAGAAGGAGGACAGTGCCATCGTGAAGGGCCAGATGTCAACCAGTCGGGATTCGAGGAATCGGGAATCCCATGAGAAAATGTTCTTTGAAATTTGAAACCCCGTAGCCCCAATGGGAGACAAGACTGTGGACACAGGGATAATGGTCATATTGGCCAGGAGCTAGCTAGGGGAGCTAACGCATGAAGGGCATGTCGGGATTCAAGGAATCGCAAGTCCCATGGACGAATGTATTTTGACATCGCAAACCCCGAAACCCCGACGTAGAGGTTTGACTACAGTCACGGGGTAGTGGTCACGTGGACCAGGGGCTAAGCCAGGAGGGCTAGCTGAAATTATAGCGTGTCAGGAATCGGAGGATCACGGATCCAAAGAGAAAGCGCATTTTGGCATAGCAAAGCCAAACCCCGATATTGATTAGGGAAAAAGTCATGGCAAGTGTAGAAGACCGTGCGGGGATAGCAGGACCTGTGGATCGGGTTTTAGCAGAGGATTCTAGCAGGGGATCTAAAGAGCCACTTCGGCTCAGAAGGGGATTGTGATCGATCCTGAGAGTGGGAGAGCGCGAGGGGGAGGTCGCTTGTGTGTTCGCACCTGCGTCAAGTGGTATCAAAGCTAGTTCTTTTCTTTATATTTCAGGCAGGAAGAGTCAGAGGAGGAAAGCCCTCTGATACATGCGTCAGGTGGTATCAGAGCTAGAGCTTTGTTTGTATATTTCAAGTAGAGGAGAGAAGGTCAAAGAAGACAGAGCGTTGGAGACTCTGTAAGGATTGTTTTCAGGTAGGCAGTAATCAAGAATACTGTCAGCATGACTGTAGGATGAAGATGGAACACGCAGGGATGCAGAGTGACAACAAATTTGCCAGGAGGGCAACCAGAGATAGCACCATGGTTACTGAATACCATAGGCATGCTGGGAGGAAGAAAACCAAGGCAGAAAGGCTTGCAAAAATGGAGAAGGAAAGGGATAAAGAGCTCTATGAATTAAAGGCAGACATAGAGAAGTTCGAACTGCGGATGCGGCAGGATAGGAGGATGAGACGGATGTGTGAATTGCCCAAGAAGAAGGCAAAAGCAAAATGGCTAGTTAAGGAGTTGATGGTCAGAGGGCAGCGCAGGCTGCTAAAGAGATGGTTGAGGTATGTCGAAAGCCTCAAGGCCACAGAGGAAAAGATGATTTATGTCTGTGAGCCAGAGACTGGGAGAGGTCTCGATGATGAAGAGGATGAATTGGGATCGACTGATGATGATCTCAAGCACTGCCAGGAGGGCAGAGATGAACATTCGAGACTGTCTGAAAGTCTCATGGACTCGGAGGAGAGTTCAATTCAGCAAGGAGTGCTGATGAAGATGGTATCGATTGATCTCATAGTCTGTCAGGAAGGCAGTAGAGACATCCCATATTGCCAGGTGGGCAGGGATGAGTAGGTGAGTTTGGATCAGCCCAAGAAGCTGACAAAGTAGATGAGACTGTCTGAGGGTCTCATAAATTCAGAGATGAATTTAGATCAGCAGGTGCAGCTGACAAGAGAGGAGGAAGATCAGGATGATATTCTAATGATTAGGGGAATTGGAGTATTCTTACCATGTGCCCAAGAGGAGGCATAAATCGGTGTTGCAGATGGTGCAGCAGCAGAACAGTCAGCTGAGACTATCCAATAAGAATTGGAGCAGACTTTGGAAGCTGCCCAAGCAGAACAAGAAGATGAGCATTCTGAGGAATGGCCCATTACTTTCAGCCAAGAAGATGAGGAAGCTATAGCATTGTAGTTGATAGTAGAAGAAGTAGACGAAGAGGAGAATGAGCGTTCTGAGGAATGGCTCAATAATTTCGGTCAGGGAGCTAAAAGTAAAGAAGCTGTAGCATTGAAGCTAGCAGCAAAGGAAGCCAAAGAGCAGGCAGGAAGATTTACTACTCCATGGGAGATGAAGCTAGAGATGTTGGAGGATTGGTTGAACAATCCAAGGCCAGCAAGAGAACTGGCAGAAGTTGAGCTGTCAAGGAAGGTGAATGAATAGAAAGTCAGTCAGGAGGAGACTACAGAACTGAAGTCTGCAGTAGAGTGGAAACTTGAGGCCACATATGAAGATGAAGAAAAAGGCATGGGAGGTCATGACGATCTACCCAATTGCAGAAAATTTTTGCAGCTGAGGAGACTGCAAAAACAGAGCCAGCCATTGGAGCAGCTGAATGCAGTGATCAAGGAGATCATGGAGCTGATGTTGAGGTCAGCAGAGACTACCAGCGAGGAGAAACTGAGCAGAAGGAAAGAAGCAGCAGCAGCGGCACAGCAGAAGCAGTGGCAGCAATAGAATGGAGCAGATGAGAAGCTCCAGATATTTGTTTGGGATCCAGGAGGATTTCCAACCGCTTAGAGGGGAAGCGCATGAGTAGGAGCTCATGATTTTGCAGCTAAGGAGTCTGATGTAGGAGCATCTCTCCACGTCAGCCAGCCAGCCAGCCAGCCGCGTCAGCGCGCATGCACTCAAAGCTGAAGGGAGGCGTAGTCCTCATTTAAAATCTGAATTGAATGTAATTAATGTTTTAGGTTGTTGATCCAGGAAGTCATGCCTTTGTGCATGTTGTAGTTAAGATCGGATTTAATGCTAGATCGACTGAGATCTAGATCTAGATGCTGGACTAGACAACCATTTATTGTAATTGAATAGAGTAGGTAGACCTGGAGGGAAGCGCTCTAAGATCCCCTTCAGGTAAAAGAGATTTTTTGATCTCATTTTAAAAAGTTGGAAATGGTTTAGTTGTAGAGAGAGAGAGAGCTCGAGAACACCTTTGTAAATACAGGCATTTGCCATTTTAATATAATCAGAAGCAGTTTTTCCTACATATCTTATGTATTGTATGGATGTCTGTAAGTATTCTTCGTATTGTGAATGTATGCTATAGTTGTGCATTTGCAGGGTTGTTTGATTTCAGGTGGAGGTCTTTGAGGTTTCATGCCAGGAGGGCGTGACGGAGTGTTGCGGAATCTGAATACCAGTGCACTGAGGATGCACTTCTGAATACTGTGGGTTCAGACAAAGACGTGATGTGGCACAGGAACTGAAGTCAACAACTCAGAGGAAGAAGACCTCAAGGTTGTTGAATACATTGGAGGTAAGGCTGTGTATGAGAGACACAGTTGCAGACAGAATTTTGTTGTGAATTCTGTAGAGCTCTGCCAAGTGGGCATCGAGCAAATGCACAGTGGTGCTGAGGAAGAACTCTGTTGTGAGTTGAGGAAGAAGAAAACAGAATCACTGAGGATTCTGTGAGAGCTCTGCCAGGAAGGCATCGAGCAAGTGCAAGGAGTGCACAGAGAAGGAACTCTGTTGTGAGTTCAGAAAGAAGAGACAGAATCACTAAGAATTATGTGAAGCTCTGCCAGGTGGGCATTGAGCAAGTGCATAGGTGCATAGGGGAAGAAGACAGGACTGTTGAACGTTCTGTGGAAAAACACTCTGCCAGGAGAGCATCAAGTAAGCGTGCAGACAGGCACAGAGGAGAAAAGAACTCTTTGAGTTCTGAAGCTGGAGGAAGGGTCCACTGAGGGATCGGTACAGGGTTGTTGAACACCCTGAAAGACTCAGCAAGGGGTTGCTTGAGCAGAGACACTACCAAGAAGGCATTATATTCTCCATCTGTGGGAGAAAGAGAAGAAGAACTGCATTCCTGTGGAGGTCGGAGCTACAGGAGAAGCTCAGGACAGATAGCACTTTGCATGCGAGGACTCTACAGAGGTGCAGCAGTCAAAAGAATCCTTTGAGGATTCGAAGGGAGATAAAAGCTCAGGAGGAGCCAGCGGTTTTATTACACGCAGTGAGGATCAAGGTAAAAGGAGCTCACAAAGAGAAAAGAAGCAAAGGTCTAGGCCTTTGGGAGATGGAATTTCTTCCAAGTCTCGAAAGAAAGTGCGCAGAAGCTCAGGAGGAGCACAACAGTCGTCAGATCGACAGGGAAAAGAGATCTGGACCATTGATTTCTATGTCCAGGAGGAGCTTAGGAGGAGCCTACAGAAGGAGGAGACCGTCAGTCGTCAGATCTCACTCAGAAATCCCGTCAGCCGTTGAATCAGGAGAAGATGCTCGGAGTTTAGTCTCTGAAGTGTGCGCAGGAGAGGAGATTGTGGACCGTCGGATGTTCACACAGAATACCCGTAAGCCGTTGGATTGGGTGAAGGCACGTAGAGTTTAAGCTCAGGAGGAGCACACAGGAGAAAGGATCTGAGCCGTCAGATCTGGAGTAGACACCCGTCAGCCGTCAGATCGAATAGGAGCTGCACGAGGTTTTCCATCGGGATAGCAGCCATCGGGAAATTGCGATTCTCGAGGGCAAGAAAATCGAGACACCTCAAGTCTCAAAACGCTGGGAAGATCTAGTTCGTCCGTTAGCGGGGAAACATGGCGGAGATCGAGCAATCGTTGGCATATTGGTTATTGGGAAATTGGAGTTCCCAAGGTCGAAGGAGTTGGGACATCGAAAGTCTCTAAATCTCGGAGGAATCGGGACTGTCCATCTGGAAGGATGCGTGGCAGCGATCGGTGTCATCGGGAAAATCCTCGACAAGGAAGCCGTCCATCGGTGTTTGGTTCATCGAGATATCAGAGATCCCGTTGACAAGTTGTTTGTACACTTTGGAATCGCGAAACACGATACCCTGATGAGTGGGAGCCAGCTGTCATCACTATAGAGAAGGAGGGCAGTGCCATCGTGAAGGGCCAGCTGTCAACCAGTCGGGATTCGAGGAATCGAGAATCCCATGAGAAAATGTTCTTTGACATTTGAAACCCTGTAGCCCCGACGGGAGACAGGACTATGGACACGGGGATAATGGTCATATTGGCCAGGAGCTAGCTAGGGGAGCTAACGCGTGAAGGGCGCGTCAGGATTCGAGGAATCGTGAGTCCCGTGGACGAATGTATTTTGACATCGCAAACCCCGAAACCCCGACATAGAGGTTTGACTATGGTCACGGGGTAGTGGTCACGTGGACCAGGGGTTGAGCCAGGAGGGCTAGCTGAAATTATAGCGCGTCGAGAATCAGAGGATCACGGATCCAAAGAGCAAGCACATTTTGGCATAGCAAAGACGAACCCTAATATTGATTGGGGAAAAAGTCACGGAAAGTGCAGAAGACCGTGCGGGGATAGAAGGACCTGTGGATCGGGTTTTAGCAGAGGATTCCAGCAGGGGATCTAAAGAGTTGCTTCGTCTTAGAAGGGGATTTTGATCGATCCTGAGAGCGGAGGAGCACAAGGGGGAGGTCACTCACGTGTTCGTGCCTGCGTCACTTACTGTACTTGCTGTCAAAATTAAAGCATAAACCTTTTTCTTTTCTTTCCTCCAATTTTTGAGGTGTCAACCTTGTAGGTTGAGGTGTTTAAGAAGAAGGATCATTATTCTCTCTATAGATGTTGGGATTGGTCCTTCTATTAGCCATAGACATATTTTTACTTTCAACATTTCTTGCCACCTTAAATGCATTCTCCAATGATTTGGGTTCTCAAAGGCGAACCTCATGTTGAATGTTATCCTTTAAAGTTCCTATGAATACATCAATCAAGTGCTCATCTGGAATATATGTTACCTTTATATTCAATCTTTGGAAGTTCTCAATGTGCTATGTAACTGAACCCTTTTGCTTGAGATTTATCAATTGGCTAAAGAAGGTATTTCTCCTTGTATCCTCATAGTGTGTTATCATTTATTCCGTGAAAATTGTCCAAGTGACAAGTGATTTGCAAGAACAAATCCATCGATACCATACAAATTGATTGGGTTCTAAATATAAAGAAGCAATTTGTACCTTTTGTGTATGTGGCAAATTATGTAGATCAAAGAATTGCTCCATCTGAAGTATCCATGTGATTGGGTCCTTGCCATCAAACTTCCTCATATCGATCTTAGGAACGTGGTTGGTATTCAACCCAAAGTTGGAATTTCTCCATTCTTGATTCACCTTCCTTATGTCCTCATCATGAATTTCATGGGATACATTTTCACTTTCAGGTGTCCTCTCTATTATGAAATTTTTCAATCCTTCCATGATCTCCCCTTTTAAACCCTCCATCATCTCTTGTAGTTCATCTTTTGTTACTGTCTTCTTTTATAAATCATTTATGTCCCTACACATTTCTTCACCTTCATCAAGAGTCCATGTAGGATTATCTGGAGGCTTGTTTGGTGTATAAGTTCCCTTTTTGGGTGGCATGTTGGCCAAGTATCACTTTTGAACCTTGATTTTGAGGTGGTTCTGCTAGACACTATTTCTTCTGTTGTATCTCCAAAGTTTCGGCCCTTCTGGGTACGAAACTTTATTTTTTGTATTTCTCTGATATTTCTTCTCTGCAATTCCACACATCTTATCAAAATTGAATGTGCCAAGTGGAATTTACGGTAACTTCCCCACAACTTTCTGATTTTTGGCCTTTCCGGGAGATGCCACTTGTATAGCGTGCCCCGCACAAAATAATTGATATAAAATTTTGAAACATGTACCATAAATACTACATATTGTCCACTATCCAATGTAACCAGTCTCACTCAATTTGGATACTCTATGAAGAAGTTATGATTGTTTTACCTGGAACACCTTCTTGAGACTAGTCAATAGGACTAGTCAGATACCCTATCTTCCACAAGGTGTATCTACAAATGTGAGACGACCCAGATGCTTAAATTTTTACCACAGATATCTTACTAATTTATTTGAATATCCTCCAGATTTTAGGGTCTGAAACATTTATAGCAAAAATTCTGAAATGACTCGGTTCAGGATGATTCCAAAACTCTATCTTGCACAGGCTGTATCTCCAAAATTATAAGGCCTCGGAAGTTGAAATTTTAACCCAACATACCTTGATATATATACTAAATATTCTAAAAGCCGTTCCTTCTAAAATGTTGTAGAAAACAAGTTATAGCAAAAATTCCAAGGTGTCTCAGATGTAGTAGCGAAACCCCAAGACCTTGAGCTCTGATACCATATGTTAAGAACCAAATATTAATATAGCATAGAAAAACCTTAGAATAAGTACTCAATGCCTTGAAAAAGAGAGAAATTTAGATAATAAGCCTCTTCGAGGGGGAAACCTCTTTATTCCTACATAAATGTACAATTCCAAGATGATTCCAAATAAAAATGTCTCCTTGGTATATATAGGAGACTAGGAGGTATAATTACAACTAATGGAATAAAGCCGACATAAATAAAATAACATTACGAATGTAATATTCCCCAATTAAGGGGTAATGATCCAATATTAGGGCTTAACAGCGCGTACCCAAACACCAACATTTTTCCGCACAGCGCCAAAATTTAATGCGCACACCCACACACTAAAATTTTTCCGTGCAGCACTAAATTTAGTGTGCATACCTGCACACTAACATTTTTCCACGTGGCACCAAAATTTAGTGCACACACCAGCACACTAAAATTTTTTCGCAGGGCACTGAAATTTAGTGCGCACACCTGCACACTAACATTTTTCTGCGCAGCGCCAAAATTTAGCACGCACACCAGTACACCAATATCTTGTCATGAAATACCGAATTTTACCTATCACAAGCTTTTCACTGCGCATCATGTATTTTTAGTGCACCCACATGTGCACATTCATTTTTATGCACGTCATTTTCTTGTGACTTCCGCTGCAAAAATTGGGGCTTTTGCTTAACTTTTTCCCCTATTTACCATAGACATTTTGCAACTATGAAATTTATTCAATTTCACCCCAATAACACCTGTTCAACTTCTTCAACAACAAACCGTTGTGGGTTGACATTTATGGAACAAATTTACCCAAAAATCAGTCAAGAATTGAGAATTGTATTTATTAATCTCGCTCCCTTTGTCATGGCTACACTGTAACTTCAAATTCAACCAATTCCAGGTCCAGATTTGTTAAAACAGTTATTAAATCAGTAATATCTCATCGCATGGCTGAATTTCTCCATTTTCTCACGAATTTAACAACAGGAATTGGGGCTTTTCCCAATTCCACGTCGTTGCTTCCAAAATTTACCATGGACACTCTGCAACTCAAAATTTGACCCATTCAAAATAAATCTTCTGTGAATATTCTCTTCAACTGGACTTGCTTAGCCCATCCAGGCTCAGTGCTGAAAATTGAAGCTCCGATACCATGTTGTAACATCCCCGTCCATCCATGTCGGGCCGCGCTACGCCAGAGAACTCTTATTGTTCTCTCTGCGGAACATACTGTAACATACCCAGTATCCAACTAAGCTATGCCACATAAAAAAATTCTTTGAAGGACTGCATGTAATTAAAATATACACACATAGAAATCTTGTGGAAGCATTATACATAAAACATAAACATACAAATACATATGTAAATACTTGTATTCACACTAAAATAACAGTAAACATATACATGCAGCATATATAGGAAATACCCATAAAAATAAACATGTAAATAACAATCTAGAATGTAAGTTTATCACACAATTGGCACTTATCTTGGCAAGAATGTCACCAACTACATGCAAACCCTCCACGAACCTCCCATCCTTAAACCACACTGTTCATCACTCTCAACAGTGAGTCACCCTCAAGCTGGGACTAAACTCCACCCGAGTAAAGGGGTTCCTAACCAGGCTAAAGGCTCATAGAAAATAGGAAGGACTCTGTCTCAGGTGCCAACTCAAACTAACAACCCACAGTCCCTCATTCCCCACATGCATGTCCCACCCAGGAAGTGTGCCCCTTCTCTGCTCAACAGTCCTTCGGCTGCCCCACTTCCTTTCCAGGCTTCAGCAACAGGCTAGACAGGAAGTCTTAGAGCAGTATAGCTACAGTTCATCACCTTCAAGAAATCAATCCCCAACAATTCTCTCAACTAGAGAATTTCTCACAGGCCTGACAACCCACTTCTTCAGTACAGCTCCAAGCTAACTAGATACACAAACACAAAAATGGCTATGGATATGGTTCAGGTACAATCATGAAGATACAAAGGATAGCTCAATGGGTGTGTGCATGCTCCTGGATGATTGACTGGATGACTCCAGGATCGAAGGAGTGAAGGAAAAGATGATTGGAAATGAACTAAGTCCCAACAATATGTATGCATGTCCCCAACTTGACACTTGTCATGTTGGGAGCTACTTTGTCCCACTTGTGCCCAACTTTAGAAATTAGGATAAAATAATTATCCATACTTTATGATTTAATAAATATTAATATAATATTCCTTTTTGGCTTAAGCTCCCTATCTTATCCCCTTTTCCTTAAATTTTAGGCCCCTCCCTTTCCCTAACCAATGGAGTTTAGTCCCCCATCTCTTTTATCGTGGTCAGTCTACGCGCAGTGATGTATTTTATATTAATCATGAGACATATACAAAAATAGGCGCACTGGCCTTTAACATTTAGGCTTCCCGGCCTAATCAAAACATAAACATCCTAGATTATAATAAATGGCTCACCAGCCTATAAAACATGTCATATAGACAAAGGCTCCCTGGCCTCAACATCGCGCGCACTTAAGATGTTGCGCGTGGTATCCTGGAATGTGCACACTTCCTCATTTTACTACGCAGTACATGCACGCACTATGCCATGAAATGTACATACAAAATTATATCAAATAGCTCACTAGCTTACATACATTTGTATTTATATTTACAATTGGGTTCAACCTAAGGATATTACACCCAACCTCCAGTTAGGTCACACTACTACTAAAAATGACACGATAAAAATTTCCAATGCTAATATAAATGTGGAAATAACACACACATCATGACATTCCATCTTATACAATGGTCCATGCTAATTAAAAATGTAAATTCAAGTAATTAAATATGCAAATAAACAACTAAACACATTCAATAACGTAACTAGGTATTTTCATGCATTAGTCTACTCACATCATGCAATAATAACCCAAAATATCTCAGGGTAAAATGAACAACATCTATATCATAAATTAACATAGATGAACATAGAAAATAATCACACTTATCTTATGAATTATGTTACCCACTGCAGAAGATAGTAATTCCTCCCAATTGTAGACTTGTTATTCTTGTTCTCAACAGCAAGTCACCCTCGAGATGGGGCTATGAATCCATAAGAGATGACGGTCCCTAAAGCTGGATAAAGTCACCCTCTCAATAGTCAATCCCCACAGCTAATTCCAATCCACAAAACCTCTTCCCGAAAACCTCCACAACCCAAATATGGGATCCCCCTTCACTACTCACAGTCTCTCAGGCCTCCTCACTCCCCTCCAAAGCTTCCAGCATAGGTTGAACATGAAATATCTCTATTGGGACCTCGATAATTATACATTTGCAACAAGAGTTCACATAGCATCAAAATGCTTTCTTATCTTGAAAATTTTTGAACATAAATTTATCATAGGCCTACAACATTTTTTCTATGAAATTACAACTTCAAACAGCTATGATACATCCCCACTCAGGCTTCCTTCAAGCTTCGGCACTCAGAACTCCCTTGATATACAAAAATATCCATGTAAAAACTACTCTCCATGCAAAAGTGTGAATGACTAATTATGCCCCCTCCACCATACAAATTCCTTTATTCTCCCAAGATAGTTGATTGCTCACTCTGCCCAATTTTGATTGTATTTCATCCCCATTCTCCCCAATAACTATGGAATGTGACTTTTACACCCACCCTCTTACATGAGTTTAATGACTGGGCTTTCATACACTCAACCATAAAATGGAAGATTCATAGTAAGGATAATTTAGAAAGAAAAGGGTTGGGTTTAATAGACATGGGTAAACTCTCCCCCTTGGACCCCTTCCCTCTATTGTGGAAACTAAACCCCAAAATCTTCCTCTGTGTCCATATGAAATTGGTGATACATTTTATTTATTATATTCAATATACATCATTTACATATTACATCGCTTGGCCCTCGGTCATACATCTTGTTTACAATATACATCCCTAGTTAGGGGTTTGAAATAGAGTTGTTACACTCCCCTCCCCCTATAAACTGCATTGTCCTCAGTGCACATAACCATATAAATTAAACATTGACATATATACAATATTACATCAAAAGACTTGATAATTCCGCAACTTAATGACTCACACAACAATTCCAACTAGGAATTCTCTTTTCCCTTCAACCTGCACATCGGTTGGATAGGAAATCTTAGATTTGTGGATCTAGGAACTCCAACTACCAAAATGGAGTCTTCATTCACTTATGTACAAATGTACATTCGATTTTCTTCAAAATTTGCAAAAAATTGTGGGTATGCTTCCTGCATGGCTTCCTAGTGCTACCATGTAGTGTCTTCAAGACCGTAGTAGGTCCATTGAACCTTTACCAAGATGATGGATTTTTTCCTTAGCACTTTGACTTTTCGTTCCAAGATGTGTATTGGTTCCACCTAGAAGTCCCCTTTGTGTTCCACCTAGATCACATTCCAATCAATTAGATGATTAAGAGCAAGTACCTATTGTTTTAATAAAGATGCATGGAACACATTATGAATTCTTGTGGATGTAGGTAATTCTAGCATGTATGCAAATCGCCCTATCTTGTCTAAGATCTCAAAAGTCCCACAATATCTCACTACGAACTTTGGGTAACTTCCCAATTTCCCAGAGCTTCTCTTGGCTTTAACTTTTAAAAATACATGTTCTTTGACTTTGTATTCTCTATATGTTCTTCTTTTATAGACATATCTCTTCTCCCTATCTTGTGCAACTTTCAAATTCTTCCTAATATTTACCATTTTTTCTTCCATTTCCCTCAACAGTTCTGTCCCAATCACAGATATGTCTATTGGGTTATCCCAACCTACTAGTGTGTTTCATTTTCTGCCATACAATGCTTCAAATGGGATCATCTTCAATGATTATTGATACCCATTATTGTAAGAAAACTCAACTAAATTGATATAGTACTCCCACCTAGAAGGCTTGTCCATTACATACATTCTCAACATATCTTCAATTATATAATTAATCCTTTCTATCTTCCCATATGACTCTGGGTGATATGTTGTACTAAAATTCAGATTTGTCACAAATCCTTTAAATAATCCCTTCCAGAAATTTGATGTGAACTTCAGATCTATGTCGGAAACAATTCCCTTAAGCACACCATGTAGCCTAACAATTTATTTCATATAGATTTTTTCAATATTGGTTTCCTTATGAGTTACTTTCACTACAATGAAATGTGCAGCCTTTGTAAGCTTGTCGACCACTACCATGATGGAAGCATGTTTCCTTGTTGTCCTAGGTAATTAGGTAATTAAACCAATCGTAACGACTTCCCATTTCCATTTAGGAATGGGTAGTGGTTGTAGCAATCCATCTGGATGCATGTGCTCATCCTTTACCTTCTAACATTCCATGCATATGGCCAAATAATCAGTGCCATCTCTCTTCATACCAGGCCAAAAATATTGGCATCTTATAGCTGTAATATTGACCTCTTACATTGTGCATCTCCTTTAAAACCAAGTTTCTCAATTCCTAAGAATTGGGAACATAAACTATGTTTCGGAATATGAGGATTCCATCCTCTTCTAGTTTGGGTTCCTTATATTTCTATTTTACATTATTATGTTGTAGGATTTCTTTAACTTGCACATAATGTTGATCTGTTGTTACATCCTCTAGAATTTTATCTTTTAAATCTATCATGTACATACTAATGGTTGTATCATGCATTTTATGCACCCTTCGGTTGAGTGCATCAACCACCTTTTTCTCTTTTCCCTTTATGTGCTTGATGTAAAATTCATATTCACTAAGAAGTTCCAGCCATCTAGTATGTCTGGAATTTAGTCTTGGTTTTTCAAACAAGTATTTCAGACCACCATGGTATGTCCTCAATTCAAATTTTATACCCATAAGGTAATTCCTCCACATCCTTACTGCCAACTCTGATTCATGTGTGGCGTAATTTATTTCATTCTCCTTCAATTTTCTAGACTCATAATAAATTGCATGTCCATTTTGTTTAAAGAATCACCAAGCCCTTCCTTGCATGCATCTATGCACACAACAAAATCCTTTTCTCGATTTGCAAATTTTAAAATAGGTGCACTAGTTAGTAAATTCTTTAAGAGCTAGAAATTTTCTTCACACTTGGCATTCTATTCGAATTTTACTTCTTTCTTTTGAAAATATGTTATTGGGTGTGCAATCTTGGAGAATATTTCAATGAATATCCTATAGTAACCAGCTAGACCCATAAGTGATCTAACCTTTGAAATGTTTGTTGGTGTTGGCCAACTTTTGATTGCTTCTTTTTTTTGTGGATCTACTGTTATGCCATCTTCTGAAACAATGTGACCAAAATAATGGATTTTCTTTTGATCATAAGTGTACTTACTCAAATTGGCATATAATTGGTGCTCTCTGAAAACTTGTAGCACCATCCTCAAAATGTTTCTCATGATATTCCTCCATCTTGGAATAGATAATAATATCATCCAATAATACAATGATAAAATTGTCCAGGAAATCTCTGAACACCGTGTTCATAAGACACATAAATGTAGTGAGCACATTTTTCAACCCAAAAGGCACCACCACAAATTCATAGTTACCATACCTTCTTCGAAAGGTTTGTTTTCTAGTATCCTCTTCTCTGATTCTCACTTGATGATAGCCTAATCTCAAGTCAACCTTGAAAAATATATTTTCTCCCTTCAACTGATCGAAAATATTATTAGTCTTTAGAAAAGGATATTTTTTATAGATTGTAACCTTGTTCAATTGTCTGAAGTCGATACATAACCTCAACATTCCATCTTTTTTCTTGAAAAAAAGAATTGGGGGACACACTCGAGTGTATGTACGCCTTCCGCAACAACTATTCTAGCTATATTTGCAATTATTTTAGATCAGGTGTGCTAACTCTGTAGGGAGTTTTGGATATTAGGGAAACTCCATGCGTTAAATCAATAGAGAAATAACTATCCTTCTTTGGTGCCAATCCTAGCAAATCCTAGAATATGTATTCATACTCTTTCAAGACTGGATAATGTTCAAGACTTGGCTCATTTTCCTTCATTGGCTCTTCCATATGGGCTGCATATATTTGGCACCCCTTTCTAAAACTTATTTTCGGTTGTAATGTTGAAATCTCTCAGAAAGATATAGGCCTTCGAATACTTTGCACTATCCTTGAATTCCCTTCCTCATCAAGACATGTGAAATACTTTTTATAACCATCTAAGACAACATGATGTTTTGCTAGGCAATCCATACCAATCAAGTAGCCATAGGACCCAAGTGGTATGATGTTCAAATCTACCTTAGTGTTGATTCCATTCATGTTTATTGGGAAATATTTAACAAGATCATTGATTCTTCTCTTGGTCCCATTAGCTAGTTGAACTAACCAAGACTTTTCATGCTTACATTTCTTCAATTTAAATATTTCAACTAGATTTGGATCTATATAACTATGACTAGCTCTGGAATCAATCAAAATAGTGATGGGTTGATTATCAATCTTACCTTCCACTTCAATCATATGGGATTGATATTCTTCTTGTCTATTTTCCAAGGTTACATAGATCCTAGGCATGCTTTTTCCCGCGTCCTCTATTGTCTCCTCCTACTTGATGTTATGCACATTCCTCATCATATCTCCCCGGTGAGGAAATTATTTATACACGTGATTTCCTTCACATCCCCAATATTTTATGGTATGTTGTATTGGACTCTTTCCCAAGGAATGTGTATTTTTCTAATCACCTTGAGATGTTTTCCCTTGTTGATGTTCTTGAGAACTATTTCTAATGAAAGGTGGCTTGAATCCTTTCTTCCTCTGATCCAACTTGCCTTTCTTCTTACAATCCCAGGCCTTTTGGAACATTGGTCTTCCTATTTTAGATCATACAAATACTTAGCCTTTCTTATGGCTTCTTAAAAGTTCTTGGGCTCATCAAAATAAATTTTATCCTTCTAGAAGAATGGTAGTCCACTCAGAAACCTTTGAATTTTGACCTTCACATCCCTGATGAAGCTAATGTACCTGAGAAGTTTTAAGAATTTTCTCTCCTATTCATCCATGGTCATGTTCCCAAGTTTGATTTCAAATAAATCTTGCATGTTCTTGTAATAATATTTCTCTGACAAGTATTGTTGCTTGAAATATTTCTTAAACTTCTTCTAAGAAGTTCTCTTCTGATCAATGTTCTTGACCTGCTTCAACCAATCTCACCACATAGATGCTTTTACTTGGACATGGTAGATTGCAATTCTAGCTTCTAAATTTTATGATTAATCATGTAACTTGGAATATTTCCTCATTCTCAACAACCATGCTTCTGCATATTCTCCCTTCATGTTCTATCCATCAAATGATGGTGGCTTGATTTTCCTGAGCTCCCCTTGCAAGCTATATGACCCATGTCTCATCCTCTAACATATGACATGAGACATACTTGGGATGATTTTTGAAATTGAATGTGCATATGATCTTATGTTAAAGTTCCCTAGGGAATGACGATGTCTACTAAAATTCTTGGATTGTCTATATCCTCCATGATAATCCCTCCTATCATGAGATCTAGATACTTCTACTTGCCTTGCACTAGCTTCTTGTCTTGTGCTATAATCTTTATTTATTTTATTTTGTATCATATTCATACTATGGAGTATCTCCTCCTGATATTTCATGATTTTTTCATTATCATCCCTATAGCTCTGCACTTCTCCTTGCAGGCTCCTCATAGTTACAGGGTTCGTCCCATATCTTCTTCCATTGGACTATGTCTAAGGATTTCCCATTGTGACATGTAACCATATGAATTCCTCTTCGTGACTGTAGGACCCTTGGGAATCCTCCATGACTTTATTTCTCATATAAAAACCAATCGTCTTCCTGTACCTCTAAAGTTTTCAAGAAATATGCATGCAAACAATTTTCTGTTAGACAAAATATATACACACAATTCTAGAAAAGAATGCATAAATCTTCTGCTCTTTAATGCCATGAATCATATTTTCTGAGTTGAATGTAACATTTACTACTTATATCAATTTTTTGTCTTGATATATGGATTCTCCTCCTCAATACCTTTCCATCGACTATTCATTTTCCCAATTTTGAGCTCCAAGTAGCAAGTTACGGTCTGTGGAAGTTTTGATTGTTTTTGCCTTTTAACCTTGTATGCTATATGTGTCTTCTTTTTATTCCTACACATTTTTATGTACCTATATTTCAAATATGAATCCATGGTTTTCTTCTATGGTCCATGATATTTCTATAGACTGCTCATTTTCCCCAAACTGACTTTTGAGCAGAGAGTTATGCCCTCTGGAAGTAATCGAGTACCTAAAATATACCTTGTGTTTTTTAGGATGTAACTTCTTCATATGATCTCTATTTTGTGCTCAAAATAGCTCGTTCGAAATCTCTCCTAGAGATATTTTACTTAAGATGTAGAGACATAGTGCACCAATTGTACACCCTATTCTCATAAAATTTCACCGCCGAAAAACGTTGTTTAGGGCCTCAAAAATGCCCTGCAAGATTATGACGTGCAAAAGAATTGTACTTTTCTGAAAATTTGGTTGGTTATTGATGACATGGTCATTGATGTGGTGTTATCAGTCCACATGGAACCCTAAGGTGATGCCATACCATCCTCGTGTCCACCATAGCCTTGCCCCATCATCCTTTAAAACCTTCCTCCTTCTCTCTTTCTTTACCTCTCTCTTCTACCTTACCTTTTACACTTATGATGCAGGAGCATCATCAGGAAGCACACGTGGAGATACAACTTAGTGCCCTAGCATACCTTTTAATCATTTCATAATATTAAACTCTAGCATTTTCCTACAAATCTTTTTCTTTACTGATTGAAAACTGAAGAAGATCAAAACGCTTGGGAGCAAATGATCTGGGAGTTTCACTCCTAGACTTTAATGTAACGATGCTTAAGGGGTAGTTATATTATTTCGAGAAGATAGGTAGTTGGAGGGAACCCTATTGGTTGTGGAGCCTGGTTATCTTCCTGATTTAGAGGTCTTTTACTTTCAGCCGTGTTTATACCCCATGAAGTATTTACATCCCAGAAGTATGTACACTCTTCCACGTGGGGGAGTGCAAAGGGGGGGTACCCCCTCTGAAGGGTCCGGGGGGTCTATCCCCACGGCTGGGGGGGTCTGGGGGAAAGCGGGCCCCTAGCGGGGGTTCGGGGGAGAAGCCCCCGAAGCAAAAATTGCCTTGTAAAAGTATATTGTAATTTCATTGTAAATCTGGACCATTCATTATAAGGTCGCAGATCTAACGGTAGACATTATGTTAGGGTTTTTTTCCCTAGAAGGCAACCCTCTTTTATGAGGGAAATGTATTGCAGCTATGGATGATGGTGAATATTGTATTCTAAGAGAGGAGACTGTGAGAGAAAGAAGAGGAAGTTACAGCGGGTTTTGTTGTAGGTTGCATCCCTTCATTTTGCTAGATAATAATAAAGAAAGGAATTGGCAATTTCTCTAGTGGACGTAGCCCACACTGGGTGAACCACGTAAATCTGTGTCTCTCTTGTATTGTGTATCTTCTATGTTTTATTTCTGCATTTGTTTTATTTTATTGCTCCACGGTCCTATTTTTCTAACAACTGGTATCAGAACATAAGGTAACTTGCAGGAAAAGAGGGTTCCTGGTTTGAGTGGGAGCAATGTCGGAAGATGGAAAGTTTAGGGTCGAGAAATTTAACGGCCAAAACTACTAGTTATGGAAGATGCAGATGGAAGACTATTTATATCAAAAGGATCTATTCCTACCATTGAGTGGAGTAGCAAAGAAGTCGGCAGCCATGAAGGACGAAGAATGGGAGATTCTTGACAGAAAGGCTCTAGGAACGATACGACTGAGCCTGGCAGCGTCGGTGGCTTTCAATATTTCGAAAGAAAAGAC
>ML785871.1:696451-719766 GCA_009831015.1 Picea engelmannii
GGGATATGTTGATTCAGATATGGCAGGTGATAAAGACAACAGGAGGAGCACCACAGGGTATGTTTTTACTATAGGTGGAACAACAGTAAGTTGGATTTCAAAACTGCAAAAGGTTGTTTCACTTTCAACAATAGAGGCAGAGTCTGTTGCTGCTACAGAGGCTAGTAAAGAGATGATTTGGTTACAAAGGTTTATGGAGGAATTGGGAAAGAAGCAGGAGAACAACAGGTTGTACTGTGACAGTCAAAGTGCCATTTACCTTGCAAAGAAATCAGCCTTCCATTCGAAGACTAAGCATATACAATTGAGGTACCACTTCATACGATCTTCCTTGGAAGATGGACAATTGAAGCTGGAAAAGATACACACTAGCCAGAATCCTGCAGACTTGTTAACAAAGGGAGTAACCAAGGAGAAACTGAGTTCTTTCTCAGTTTCAGTTGGTCTTCGAGAATGAAGATGAAGATGAGAAATTTTCCAGGTCCAAGAAGGTTCAGAGTCCAGCATATACAGCAACGATGGAGTTGTTGAGATCAGTCTCCAAGTGGGAGATTGTTGGTTGTGGAGCCTGATTATCTTCCTGATTTAGAGGTCTTTTACTTTTAGCCGTGTTTATACCCCATGAAGTATTTACACTCTTCCACGCGGGGGAGTGCAGAGGGGGGGTGCCCCCTCTGCAGGGTCTGAGGGGGGCTATCCCCCTGGCTAGGAGTGTCTGGGGGCAAGCGGGCCCCCAGCGGGGGTTCGGGGGAGAAGCCCCCAAAGCAAAAATTGCCTTGTAAAAGTATATTGTAATTTCATTGTAAATCTGGACCGTTCATTATAAGGTCACAGATCTAACGGTAGAGATTATGTTAGGGTTTTTTTCCCTAGAAGGCAAACCCTCTTTTATGAGGGAAATGTATTGCGGCTATGGATGATGGTGAATATTGTATTCTAAGAGAGGATATTGTGAGATAAAGAAGAGGAAGTTACAGCAGGTTTTGTTGTAGGTTGTATCCCTTCATTTTGCTGGATAATAATAAAGAAAGGACCTGGCAATTTCTCTGGTGGACGTAGCCCACACTAGGTGAACCACGTAAATCTGTGTCTCTCTTGTATTTTGTATCTTCTGTGTTTTATTTCCGCATTTGTTTTATTTTATTGCTCTGCGGTCCTGTTTTTCTAACAAACCCTAGGAACCTTCTTGTATATGTAGATGCATTGTATGCCCAAATGAGGTTGTTGGAGGATTATATTTACTGAATAGGAGGTAGTTGCAAGTTAGTTAGAAATCCTCAAAGGACGAAATAGGATATAGAATAGTTATTTGAGGGAGCTTGAGAGAGATGAGACTTTGTTACAGTTCAGCCTGTACATATTGTAATCAAACATTCATCTTAATAGAAAGAAATAATTTTTTCCCACATATGAACTGTTTGTGTGTTTATGTGTATCTGATGAATGTTACCTGTGTGTGTTTATATATGTTGTAGATGCATGATAAGTTTCATCTGCAGTAGGAAGATATATTTCTTTATCTTTGTTGAGTTTGAAATATCGTTTTGAGTTATTTAGGCTATGAAAGGAGTGCATAATAGAACATCGAAGGTTCTGTAGCCAGAGAAAGGAGTGTGCATCTAAACTCTATGGAGTCAAAAAATAATGTCCCAAGAGGGCGCACTAGAGTGATAACAACTCAGGGGAAACCTCAAGGTTTTTGAATATCTTAGAGGAGAAATTGTGCATAGAAAGCACAGAGAGATAGAGTCACTGATAAATTTGTAGAGCTCTTCCAAGTGGGCATCAAGCAGGTGCAAGTGTGCACAAAGAGAACTCTCTGTCGAGTTCAAAGAGAAGAGTATTTGAGGAAGGTACTCATGGAGTTGTTGAACACTCTGTGAAGCTCTACAAGTGTGCATTGAGAAAAAGTTGTCGAGAAGGCCCAAGAATCCCTTTGAGGAGTAAAGGGACTGAAACTTAGAACTTGAGTAAGAAAAATTTCAAGAGAGACAGTGCAAGGAGTGCACGTAGAAGTGAACTTATCCCAATATTAATAAGCTCAGGATGAGTAGTGCAAGTTTGCACGTAGAGCGTAAGTGTGCGCCAGATTCGAGGACAATATTCATTGTCAAAAATCAAGAGCAAAAGTGGAGTTGAGACCCTTTCAACCAACTTCGCAGGAGAAGGTTCAAAGACCAAAATCTTTGAACACTTAGAAAATTTCCTAAGTCCAGGAGAACAAAGAATCTCAAGAGGAGGAGCGACATAAACTATCAGATTGATTGTAGGAAGAGGTATGGACCGCCAGATCAGGTTCTAGGATGAAGGAGGAATGCATGAGGAGGAGAACATATCCCAGCCATTGGATCTGAGTGTGAGGGATCAATATCTGTCAGATCCAGCTAAAGTGCATGAGTCTTAAGTCCTTTGAGAGTGAAAAAGAGAGAGGAATCATTGAAGACTCGAAGCAGGTCATGGTCGTTGGTTGTCAAGAGGGTACGTGTCAACAGATCTAAGTCTTTGAGTGAAATCACTCTCGGAGGAACGAGTGTGCGGGAGTTGAAACTCTTGAACCCCAAAGAACCGAAGTGAATCTGGACCATTAGATCCAGAGGTGCACATGGCGAAAATCTGTAGTATTCAGGTGAAAGAACGTCGGGAGGAACAAGTGCGTAGGAGTTTGAAAATCCAAAACCCCAAAGAGCCAAAATAAATATGGACCGTCATATCTAGAAGGACACATGTCGACGAATCATGAGTTCCAGGAGGAAGTGAAGATGTAGTTTTCAAACTCCCTAAGTCTGAATAGTTGAAGTAGTTGGGAGTCGTCAATCTATGGGAGGACATGTGTCGTTAGATCATGGACTCCAGGTGAAATGCTCCAGGAAAAAGTGAGCATGGAGAAGTTGAGATTTGAGATTTCCAAAGGTTGAAGTATCTAATTGGGCTAGAGCCATCGATTTGAATAGAACACGTGGTAGGAGATCTGCCATTTCTGAGAAAGTCACTCCGGAAGAAAGGGATGCGTTGAACAAGAACTCCCGAAGGCCAGAGAGTTGGATTTCATATGAGCCATATGTTTTCTATAGATAGGTGTTAGCAGATATTCCACTTCGGAAGATAGCCATTTCATAGGAAGAAAGAGTTGAGATTTGAAACTCCCAAAGGCTAAAGGGTGAAATCAATCACAACCATTGATTTGAAAGGGACGCGTGTCAATAGATCATGGATATCTGGGAGAGCATGCTCCAGAGGGGAATAAGGGAAGAAGGCATATCTTAGTCATTTATCATGAAACACTGTCAAGGTCAGAAGATCAACAGTAGCACTTGATTGCAAGGACAGAAAGTGCTTGGACTTTAAAAATCCTAGAACAGGCCACAATCGAAACCACAGTATTTCTAAAGGGACATGTGGTGGTTGATAGTGAATTGCGAGGAGAAAAGTGGTGTGGTCTCAAAACAATTTTGGACACTTTGCAATCATGTGTTTATGTGAATTCATATCTTGAGGTCATATGAAGGAAAGGACCTAGTGAGGGGAGTTAGCATCTGTTATTTAATTCTTCAAAGGGGCCAGGACAGAGCCCGCGGGTTTGCCAGAACCTACACTTTGAAGGAAAGGGGAACTGTGTAGATTGATTGGGGTCTAATAAAGGCCTGAAGAGTCGATCCGGCTCCTTGATTTGAACGATCCTATACCAGGAGGTCGCGCAACCCCGAGGGGAGAAGGGGGCACTGCATTAGCTTACCTTCGCACTTTAACGTATGAATAAAAATAAAATAATTTATAAAAATATGGGACCCCACCCATACCAAATACCACATGGAACCAATGGAGTGGCCCATGCCATCGATGGGTCCCATCTCCCCTGCCAAACATCCACCTAGCTCCCCTACATAAGCTATGGGGATGAGTGGGCCCCATCCCGCACCCTTTTTCTCGATGCACGAACTTGCATGCTCCCTAGACATAAAGATGCAGATCGTGGGATATCAATGGATATGATTAATTTCACATGGTGAACTTGATGAAAGTTTAAATACACCCCTCTATGTGATACCATGTATCACCCAATTACACATGGCATCCTCCCACAGGCTTTGCATCGTAAAAGACCTTCAGAAAACCACTTTGTTCAGGATGTGAAACCACTTATGGTTTCGGTAAATAACACATATCATTGCCCCGTCATGGTGGTATGCCACCTCACCACCAGACCTACCACCATGGAATTCCACATCACTTTCCACATGGCCTCCATGTCATGGTATGAAAAATTACCCATAATTTTCAAATTTTCAAAATTTCCCAAATTTTCAAAAATGCTTGTTTTTTTAAATTTCTGCCAGGGCCACCACGAAACTAAGTACTTAGCTTCTCATGGAAATTTTCATCCCTATACAAGTCAATTTAACATTTTCACCTGAAATCTGACACTCTTGTGTCACTTTCTCAATGAATTTCACTTCAGAAATTGTGGCATTTGCCCAAATTTCCCCAATTTCACCATGGATATCCTGTAAACCCAAAATTCGACCAATTCTAGGCCTAAAAATGCCAAAGAAGAGGTTAAAATTGGGGATTTTAACCCCTGATATAAATTTCCTCAAATTCCTCATGAATGTTTCCCAATTTCACTGGAGTAATTTTGACAATAATTTTGCAAACATCCTCTAAACTGTAATTCTGCAACTTCAAATTATGCATGTTGATTCTCTCCCATGCAAGCTCAGTGTTGAACCTATGGCTTTAACACCACTCTATAACACACCCATCCATGAGTTGGTTCATGCTAATATTAAAAACAACCCAATAAAAATTCTTCATTCATATGGATATCGGTGGCCACCCACCTATTCCACTAGCTAAAAAAATAGAGTTTTCCACATTGGCAATTATTCGACTGTTTTTCGGGTCCCAAAATTCCAAGGTCATTCTGAGGCCCTAAACAATGTTTTTTAGGGATTTTGGGCCCAATATACTAAATAAGGCACTAACTTGGGCTGGTCAAAATGTGTTCTTCTTGGCTAGAATTTTCCAACGGTGTATCGAGCACCCCAAACAGAGATCATATGAAAAATTTATGCCCCCGGGAAGTTGACGTATCAACTACCCCCATCGAGGCCCGAAAACCTTTTGTATTTTCATCTTCCAAGGTTAGGTTTTTGTATTTTATTTATGTTAAAAATTCCTTTGGAGCCTCATTGTAAGAATCATCATATTCTTGTGAATGAGTGTAGCCATCACATCTCTTCTCAGAGATAAGTTGCCACCATTATAGCGAGTTCATTCACTCTGTATTTTAATGTTCTGTACATTTATCTCATTAATAGAAATTTTGTCTTACTGTATACTTGTGCCTCTTGTTATATATCTTATATGTCTATGTTATATTAATGGCTCTCTTGCAATATCTTTGTATATTTCTTTGTTATATCTCCACTTTCATTTAGTTCTCAAAAATAATTTGGATCAGTGGTATTAGAGGAGGTTGCTCTTGGTCGTTTTTCAATGCATGTCCCCAATGAGTTATGAATATAGAAATTTGGGTATCGAGCTTGTCTCTCTTGTGAAAAATTGCTCTCGCATGCCCAAGAAACCCTCCATGGCAGGAGAAAAAAGAAACGACGAAGCAGGAGATTCTATTAATCTATTGCTTGAGCAAGCTCTCATGCGACAGAGGGATGAAATGATGGACAATGTTGACCAAATCCTTCAACACATTCTGATAACAGCACATGCATCTTCATCAAGCAACCAATTTTGAGGCATCGCTCCTTTCAAGGTACAAGTCAATTTTGATATTCCCGTATTCGAAGGTCAGATAAATGAGGATGCTCTGGAAAAATGCTTAAACTTGTTGGAAGGCTATTTCTCTGTGCATAATTTTTCCAACAATTAAAATATCACCTTCTCACTCCTTAAGTCTCTCCCCCATGTCAAACATTGGTGGGAAACTTACTATGAGAAAATTTCCATAGAGGAGTCTAAAATGTTTGAGGTTGAACCCACTTGGGAATATTTTGTAGACATCATTAAGGAACAATATTATCCTGTTGGAAACTATGAAGAACAATACATGAGATCGACCACATTGCGTTAAGAGAGGGGCCAAGAAGTGTCAGAGTTCACCAACACCTTCCATACATTGTGCACCAATCTAGGTATTAAATATTCTAAGAGACATTTGGTTCTGAAATACGGCAGGGCTCTACACCAGTACATCCAAACTGAAATGGAGTTTTTTGACATCTCATCACTGGGATCCCCTTATTGATATGATGTCAATATTGAGAAAAAACTAAATCACCAGAACAAACGGGAATTCAGGTATGGTAAATAGGACCCTAACTCACAGAACAAACAACCTCAATACAACTAGTCCGAGCCACAAAAAAAGAAGGGTAATGGGAAGACGAAGAAGGACATTGGGAATTGGTGCGACTTCCACAAAATCCCTTGGCACAACATTGATGAATGTTGCTCAAAAGAGTCATTGGTTTATGATATCAAAGAAAAAGAGTTGAGCCTTGATTTAGGATCTAATTCAAAAAATAATGTAAGGAAACAGATCATCAACGCAGACCCCACTGCCATTGTCGCAACCACAATGATCCAACCAGAAGAACCAATAGATATTTAATAGGGGAAGCACCTTTTCCATTCATAGATGTAGGTGAAGGGAACCTTGTTGCATTTCATTGTTGATAGTGGAAGCCAGAGGAACCTCATCTCAACCGAGGTCGTCAAACATTCAAGATTGTTGACAACACCACACCCATAGCCATACAACATCGAGTGGCTTCACCAAGGATGAGATCTTTGTCTCAGCTAGTAGTGTTTCATGTCCTATAGCATCAATCCCTTCAAGGTTGAGGTATTGTGTGATGTTTCCCCTCTTGATTTTTGTAATGTTCTTTTGGGCCAACCATATATGTGGAAATGTCATGATGTTTATGAGTCTCGACCCCGTAGTGTTATTTTTACCCTGGGGAATTGGCTCTATAGGATTCCAGAGGTAGTTATGACTATTGTCCCACTAAAATAGTGTCGTAAGGCAATCTTTCATACTGCAAAATTAATCCTCTTCACAATCTGTTCAAAAGGTGAACCGAATGACACTGCAACCACTGCAGCCTTGGCCCAATAATTTCTATCCAGCAGAAGAAGATTGCACAAGAAAAAGTAGATATTTTTTCTTCACCTACGAGGGTGCCTACACACTACCTAGTCAAGCAAAGATACAACAGGTTGGTTGAACAGATTCAACCCTGCTAGCAGCAGGTTTGTGACGGCCTTCAACAAGCTAAGCAATGCAACTTCTCCAACAATCAAAGTAACTCACCAAGGTTCAACAAAAGCTTCGATGGGAACTTGACGAAATGGGGACCATTTCTTCCTAAGGGGAGGGGATTGATCTAGATGGATATCAGTGGCCACCCACCTATTCCATTGGCTCAAAATAGATTTCTCCACGTCGACAAATTTTCGACAATTTTTTGGGTCCCAAACTTCCAAGGCCATTCTGAGGCCCTCGACGACGTTTTTTGGGGATTTCGGGCCCAAGAAAATGCCAATGGCACTTGACTAGGCTAGTCGGAATGTGTTCTTCTCAAGTATACCTTTCCAACTATTTATCGAACTCCCCAAATGGAGATCATATGAAAAATTTACGCCCTCAGAAATTTGATGTATCAACTAACCCCATCGAAGTTCGCAAACCTTTTGGCTTTCCATCTTCTACGGTTAGGTTTTTGGATTTTCCTTATGTTAAAAAGGCCTTTGGAGCCTCATTGTAAGAATCATCATATTCTTGCAAATGAGCTTAGCCGTCACATCTCTTCTCAGAGATAAGATTTCACCATTCTAGCAAGTTCATTCACTCTGTATTTTACAGTTTTGTACATTTCACTCATTAATAGAAATTGTGTATTATTGTATATATGTGCCTCTTGTTATATATCTGATATATATTTGTTATATTATTGGTTCTCTTGAAATATCTCTGTATATTTATTTGTTATATCTCTTCTTTCATTTTATTCTCAAAAATAATCAGTATCAATTCTGATGACATTCAACTTTACACAATAGTCCATGCTAATTAAAAATGTGAATACAAGTAATTAAACATGCACAAAGACAACTAAACACATTGAACAAATTAACTATGTATTTGCATACATTAGTCTAGTTACAACATGCAACAATAACCAAAAATACCTTAGAGTAAAATGTGTAGCATCAATATCAAGAATTAACATAAATGAACATAGAAAATAAGCACACTTATCTCATGAAATATGTAACCCACTATAGACGATGGACATTCCTCCCAATCGTAGAATTTCTATTTCATTTCTCAAGATAAATTCACCCCTAATATGGGGATATGAATCCACAAGAGACGATGGTCCCTAAGGCTGGCTAAAGTCCCCCTCTTAATAGTCAATCCTCACAACTAATTATAGTCCACCATATTTCTTCCCCACAACCTGCACAACCTAGGGATGGGATCCCCCTTCACTTCTCATAGTCCCTCAGGCCTTCCCACTCCCCTCTACAGCTTCCAGCATAGGTTGTATGGGAAATATATTTTTTGGGACCTCAGGAATTGTACAGTTGCAATAGAAGTTCTTACAACATCAAAATCCTTGTTTATTGAAATTTCTGCCAGGGCCACCACGAAACTAAGTACTTAGCTTCTCATGGCCATTTTCATCCCTATACAAGTCAACATTTTCACCTGAAATCTGACACTCTTGTGTCACTTTCTCAATGAATTTCACTTCAGAAATTGTGGCATTTGCCTAAATTTCCCCAATTTTGCCATGGATATCCTGCAAACCCAAAATTCGACCAATTCTAGGCCTAAAAATGCCAAAGAAGAGGTTAAAATTGGGGATTTTAACCCCTGATATAAATTTCCTCAAATTCCTCATGAATGTTTCCCAATTTCACTGGAGTAATTTTGACAATAATTTTGCAAACATCCTCTAAACTGTAATTCTGCAACTTCAAATTATGCATGTTGATTCTCTCCCATGCAAGCTCAGTGTTGAACCTATGGCTTTAACACCACTCTATAACACACCCATCCATGAGTTGGTTCATGCTAATATTAAAAACAACCCAATAAAAATTCTTCATTCATATGGATATCGGTGGCCACCCACCTATTCCACTAGCTAAAAAAATAGAGTTTTCCACATTGGCAATTATTCGACTGTTTTTCGGGTCCCAAAATTCCAAGGTCATTCTGAGGCCCTAAACAATGTTTTTTAGGGATTTTGGGCCCAATATACTAAATAAGGCACTAACTTGGGCTGGTCAAAATGTGTTCTTCTTGGCTAGAATTTTCCAACGGTGTATCGAGCACCCCAAACAGAGATCATATGAAAAATTTATGCCCCCGGGAAGTTGACGTATCAACTACCCCCATCGAGGCCCGAAAACCTTTTGTATTTTCATCTTCCAAGGTTAGGTTTTTGTATTTTATTTATGTTAAAAATTCCTTTGGAGCCTCATTGTAAGAATCATCATATTCTTGTGAATGAGTGTAGCCATCACATCTCTTCTCAGAGATAAGTTGCCACCATTATAGCGAGTTCATTCACTCTGTATTTTAATGTTCTGTACATTTATCTCATTAATAGAAATTTTGTCTTACTGTATACTTGTGCCTCTTGTTATATATCTTATATGTCTATGTTATATTAATGGCTCTCTTGCAATATCTTTGTATATTTCTTTGTTATATCTCCACTTTCATTTAGTTCTCAAAAATAATTTGGATCAGTGGTATTAGAGGAGGTTGCTCTTGGTCGTTTTTCAATGCATGTCCCCAATGAGTTATGAATATAGAAATTTGGGTATCGAGCTTGTCTCTCTTGTGAAAAATTGCTCTCGCATGCCCAAGAAACCCTCCATGGCAGGAGAAAAAAGAAACGACGAAGCAGGAGATTCTATTAATCTATTGCTTGAGCAAGCTCTCATGCGACAGAGGGATGAAATGATGGACAATGTTGACCAAATCCTTCAACACATTCTGATAACAGCACATGCATCTTCATCAAGCAACCAATTTTGAGGCATCGCTCCTTTCAAGGTACAAGTCAATTTTGATATTCCCGTATTCGAAGGTCAGATAAATGAGGATGCTCTGGAAAAATGCTTAAACTTGTTGGAAGGCTATTTCTCTGTGCATAATTTTTCCAACAATTAAAATATCACCTTCTCACTCCTTAAGTCTCTCCCCCATGTCAAACATTGGTGGGAAACTTACTATGAGAAAATTTCCATAGAGGAGTCTAAAATGTTTGAGGTTGAACCCACTTGGGAATATTTTGTAGACATCATTAAGGAACAATATTATCCTGTTGGAAACTATGAAGAACAATACATGAGATCGACCACATTGCGTTAAGAGAGGGGCCAAGAAGTGTCAGAGTTCACCAACACCTTCCATACATTGTGCACCAATCTAGGTATTAAATATTCTAAGAGACATTTGGTTCTGAAATACGGCAGGGCTCTACACCAGTACATCCAAACTGAAATGGAGTTTTTTGACATCTCATCACTGGGATCCCCTTATTGATATGATGTCAATATTGAGAAAAAACTAAATCACCAGAACAAACGGGAATTCAGGTATGGTAAATAGGACCCTAACTCACAGAACAAACAACCTCAATACAACTAGTCCGAGCCACAAAAAAAGAAGGGTAATGGGAAGACGAAGAAGGACATTGGGAATTGGTGCGACTTCCACAAAATCCCTTGGCACAACATTGATGAATGTTGCTCAAAAGAGTCATTGGTTTATGATATCAAAGAAAAAGAGTTGAGCCTTGATTTAGGATCTAATTCAAAAAATAATGTAAGGAAACAGATCATCAACGCAGACCCCACTGCCATTGTCGCAACCACAATGATCCAACCAGAAGAACCAATAGATATTTAATAGGGGAAGCACCTTTTCCATTCATAGATGTAGGTGAAGGGAACCTTGTTGCATTTCATTGTTGATAGTGGAAGCCAGAGGAACCTCATCTCAACCGAGGTCGTCAAACATTCAAGATTGTTGACAACACCACACCCATAGCCATACAACATCGAGTGGCTTCACCAAGGATGAGATCTTTGTCTCAGCTAGTAGTGTTTCATGTCCTATAGCATCAATCCCTTCAAGGTTGAGGTATTGTGTGATGTTTCCCCTCTTGATTTTTGTAATGTTCTTTTGGGCCAACCATATATGTGGAAATGTCATGATGTTTATGAGTCTCGACCCCGTAGTGTTATTTTTACCCTGGGGAATTGGCTCTATAGGATTCCAGAGGTAGTTATGACTATTGTCCCACTAAAATAGTGTCGTAAGGCAATCTTTCATACTGCAAAATTAATCCTCTTCACAATCTGTTCAAAAGGTGAACCGAATGACACTGCAACCACTGCAGCCTTGGCCCAATAATTTCTATCCAGCAGAAGAAGATTGCACAAGAAAAAGTAGATATTTTTTCTTCACCTACGAGGGTGCCTACACACTACCTAGTCAAGCAAAGATACAACAGGTTGGTTGAACAGATTCAACCCTGCTAGCAGCAGGTTTGTGACGGCCTTCAACAAGCTAAGCAATGCAACTTCTCCAACAATCAAAGTAACTCACCAAGGTTCAACAAAAGCTTCGATGGGAACTTGACGAAATGGGGACCATTTCTTCCTAAGGGGAGGGGATTGATCTAGATGGATATCAGTGGCCACCCACCTATTCCATTGGCTCAAAATAGATTTCTCCACGTCGACAAATTTTCGACAATTTTTTGGGTCCCAAACTTCCAAGGCCATTCTGAGGCCCTCGACGACGTTTTTTGGGGATTTCGGGCCCAAGAAAATGCCAATGGCACTTGACTAGGCTAGTCGGAATGTGTTCTTCTCAAGTATACCTTTCCAACTATTTATCGAACTCCCCAAATGGAGATCATATGAAAAATTTACGCCCTCAGAAATTTGATGTATCAACTAACCCCATCGAAGTTCGCAAACCTTTTGGCTTTCCATCTTCTACGGTTAGGTTTTTGGATTTTCCTTATGTTAAAAAGGCCTTTGGAGCCTCATTGTAAGAATCATCATATTCTTGCAAATGAGCTTAGCCGTCACATCTCTTCTCAGAGATAAGATTTCACCATTCTAGCAAGTTCATTCACTCTGTATTTTACAGTTTTGTACATTTCACTCATTAATAGAAATTGTGTATTATTGTATATATGTGCCTCTTGTTATATATCTGATATATATTTGTTATATTATTGGTTCTCTTGAAATATCTCTGTATATTTATTTGTTATATCTCTTCTTTCATTTCGTTCTCAAAATAATCAGTATCAATTCTGATGACATTCAAGTTTATACAATAGTCCATGCTAATAAAAAAGTAAATACAAGTAATTAAACATGCACAAATACAACTAAACACATTCAACAAATTAACTAGGTATTTGCATACATTAGTCTAGTTACAACATGCAACAATAACCAAAAATACCTCAGAGTAAAATGTGTAGCATTGATATCAAGAATTAACATAAATGAACATAGAAAATAAGCACACTTATCTCATGAAATATGTAACCCACTATAGATGATGGACGTTCCTCCCAACCGTAGAATTTCTATTTCATTTCTCAAGATAAATTCACCCCTATTATGGGGATATGAATCCACAAGAGATGATGGTCCCTAAGGCTGGCTAAAGTCCCCCTCTTAATAGTCAATCCCCACAACTAATTATAGTCCACCATATTTCTTCCCCGCAACCTACACAACCTGGGGATGGGATCCCCCTTCACTTCTCATAGTCCCTCAGGCCTTCCCACTCCCCTCTACGACTTCCAGCATAGGTTGTATGGGAAATATATTTTTTGGGACCTCAGGAATTGTACAGTTGCAATAGAAGTTTGTACAACATCAAAATGATTGGTTCTCTTGAAAATTTTCGATTAGAAATTGCTCATAGTCCTGTAGCCTTTTTTCCCATGAAATCACATATCCAAATGACTACCATACATGCCCACTATGTTTTCCTTCAAGCTTAAACACTCAAAATTCCCTTGTCTTCCAAAAATATCCATGTAAAAACTTCTCTCCATGAAGAAATGTGAATGACTAATTTTGCCCCCTCCCCCATATGAATTCCAATATTCTCCCAAGACAGTTGAATGCTCACTCTACCCAATGGTTATTTTACTTCAGCCCCATTCTCCCCAATAACTATGAGATGTGACTTTTACATCCACCCTCTTTACATGGGTTTAATGATTGGGATCTCATACACTCAACTAGAAAATGAAAGGTTCATAGTAAGGATAATTTATAAATAAAAGTGTTGGGTTTAATAGAAATGGGTAAACTCTCCCCCTTGGACCCCTTGGACAATATATAATAATAATAATAAAATAATTGAAACAAAATGTTACAATAAATTACATGTGCATCAAATAATAAGACATAAAAATATGAAACTAGATTTATCAAAACATAACAATAATATTACCTTTCTCATCTGGTGGCTCTGTTGTTGTAAATAGGATGTTTGGATATCCTCTGCAATCCATCCTCATGTATGGTTACTCTACAAGATTGAGGATAGGATTTTCCTCTCTAGCCAAAAAATCACATACATCCCTACCGACCGAAGTACACGGTCACTCTACCTGGCCCCTGTTGGGAAACAACTTCCCCCACATGCACATACATGCATCAATTTGAAGCCTAGGAGGAAAGCAGGGTACTCATGGTTGAGTGGCATGGAACCTCTCAAAAAATAATGTAAATAACTCTGAAGAGAATTATTATCAAGTGATGAGTTATGTTTTTTTTACAAACATTGAGTTAGAAAATTGCAATTCCACTTGAAGTTAGAAAACATTGAGTGTCATATGCACTGAAAATTAAAGGACACCACAATGCATTCCCCCATCAAGAGGGACATTTTTTTTCATTTTATCTTTTAAAGTTCCTTCATTTTTATGGAGAAGCATTTCATGGCTCTCAAGACCTTAGGGAAATCATCTAGAATAATAAAATATGGATTTTGAATTTTACAGTGCTAGTTGCAACACCTTTGGGCCTTCATCCCCTTCTTCCCATGAAATGAGATACAAGCCCTTCTTCGGGACAATAAACCCAAAAACCCAAAGATGAGAAAAAAAAAAGGGGAAGAAGTGTGGGAAGTGGCAAGTATGAGTGGGAATGGTATGATGACCCTTCAAGGAGACCCCCCAGTAGAAACCCTTTTCCCAAGTCTGGCTAACTTCCTAGGATATCATGTCAACCACCAAGGTGAAATAAGAAAAAATGTATAATTTCCAGGAAAACATTCCATAATCAAGAAAGGACCATTTGTAGTGTTCTAAAATGCTTCAATCATTAAAGTGACAGTTACCACGAGACTGTACTTGTTACCTCATGAAGCAAGACTTGTTGTCCTTTCTGGGCTAGGCTAGTGTGGCAGACATTGTTATGTTATTGATGATGAATAGTTATGTGTGGTGGAGAGGAGGGGGCATATCTACTCAATGTGGGCTTAGTTGGTCATATGGATCTTGGAACTCCATTTATGCTACCTGCGGGCCTCAATACATCATCTCCTTAGTTACCCCTAGGCTAGGGGGTAACATCTATCTCCTACATGGGGACATTTTCTCGTCATAGAGCACATGAGAACCTTAGCATATCCTGGTATGACATGTGCCTACACATACTTCAGAAAAACATTACAACATCGAAGGGTGGCTAACTCACCCCTTATCCATATAAGAAAAACTTCAAAATATCAAAATTGACAACTATGATATTTCTTAAAAGAATTTTTTTTGCATTTTTTCAAAAAATTTCCAACTAACATGTAATGGTTCAAGAAAATGAATCACAAAAACTATGCATAAATGCAAGAAAAACAGCATATAAATCCAAGCATATAAATGAATGCAACTAACCTACTATGAACAAACAAATGCAATGCAGAAAATAAAATGACCTACCTACTTACCTGGTGCCCAAGCCCGTGCAAATAAGGTCATGTGTACATAGGGTCGGAGGATACACCCCTCAAATGGTAATGGAATATTCCTCCCATCCATGGTAGATAAATATTAAGTACCCTTTTTAGACTTATTCTTGATGAACAATGTAACCACCAAGCCATAGAACTTCACTTTTCTTTTCGTACTTTGGTTTTCCCTTTCTTTTGTCCCACATGAGTGCAAGGTTGCCTTCATCAAAATCAACATATGGTAGATATTCGATGTAAGGCTATGTGGGAGGATCTACTCAACCACATGTTTAATATCTTTTTCTCTCCCTTGATCCTTCTTTCCCTCATCCATATTTAGTATCTTTATGGATCTCGGGTCCTTTCCATGTTATTTCTCAAGCTTCTCCTTATACTTATCTATATTCGACAATAGTGTATCAATATAGCCTTCTTGTGCAAATGGTAAATCCCAAGGATCATACTCAATGACTTGAGGTGTCACATCATATTCACAATCACTCTGATAGTTTGGGCTATTTGGATCAACTACATGATTATTTGCAACCGAATGGCTGTTACAATAAATAAATAATATAATGACATTAAAATAAATAGATAAAGTAAATTAAACATTAATGTAATAAAAGTTCATGACTAAAAAGTCATGACTGTTCATAAAAACCATAAAGAGAATATATATATATAGATAGGCCCTATCCTTGTAATATCATCATATTTTTACAATTAGTTATTATTATATATTTTATTATGGAGTCAAAGAGAAGTTGTTCATAAAGAACCCCTTGCGTTCTTAACATTGGTATCAGAGTTGGTTGCTCCCCCGTGTCACATCCCTTTCCCCACACTCCCCACATTTTTTCCCCTCTCCTTTCTTTTCCCCTCACCCGTATCCCCCACACTCCCCACGTCCTTCCCCTCACCCCGCATCCCCCAACCCTTAATAAAAAAAAAAATCTCTTTAGTATTAATTTTTATAAAAAGTTACTTTATAAAGTAACTTTTTTATTAAAGGATTGACATTTTTTTTTTTAAAAAGGGGCATATAAGTTCCAGTCAAAAGTATATAAAAATACTCACCCCAAAACACCAGAAGGATGTCAGAATTAAAAACTCAAGTGGAAAAAATAGACCAGGAATGTAAAAGCATTAGGAAATCACTCGAAAAGTCAATACAAAAAACTCAAAATGAGTTACTAGAAGAAATAAGGCTCAACAATGAGGCACTCAAACAAGATTTGACCCATAATCTTAAAGAAAAAAATTCAACAGAAGTCAGAATTGAATTACAAAAAGGCATGGATAATCTAAAATGAGATCTTAAAGACGATATTTTTCAAGAAATTGGGGTTAACCTACAATGCGCTTTGGGAAACTTTAAACGAGAAATAAATGACTATTTGCAACAAAGTCTGGTTGTGATGACACAACATCAGGAAGAAAATATTAATGAGCTTTTGAATTTAATAAAAGGCCAAGGGCACCAACAAGCCACCCAACCACAACCAAGTGACTCAAGCACATCTAACACATCACCACCATCGTCGCCACCACCTCCCTACAATTCAAATTCCCAACCTATATCACAACATCTACCCTTAATAATTTATCCTCCTAAAGCCAAAATTTAACTATCAAAATACAATGGAGGCGATAACCAATGCACGGCTTGGTTTAAAAAAACTGAAGAATATTTCCATATATATAATATTACAATCAATGAAGAAAAGGTCAAATACGCATCCATGTACCTCGAAGGCACTGCATACAATTTGTATCTATGGTGGAAAGGAAGAATTCAGTCATATAATTGGAATTCTTTCAAAAATGATTTTTTTTAAAGATTCCAGGGCATCTCGGAAAAAGAATTTTTTTCAAAACTCTCTAGATTACAACAAAAAGGCAACATAGATGAATTTACGCATCAATGGGAAGCTCTCACCACCCGATTATTTGGACTATATGATGATTAATTACTCCAGTATTACATAGGTGGTCTCAAACCACATATCCAAAACGAATCAAGATTACATGAGGTTACTACGGTAGAAATAGAAATACACAAGGCAAAAGCCGCAGAAGAAAAACTAGAAGGCCAATCAAGATTTAGAAAGGTTTACTCAAGAAGGAGTGTCCCTCAGACCACAGGAAAAGAAAAATACATACCACCCAATCTACGTGAAGATAGAAGAAGAAGTTTAGAGTCCCAAAGGATAAAAGAAGGAAAATGTAAATGATGTGGAGAGAAATGGGACCCCAGACATAGGTGCCAGATCAAAGATAACTCAAAAAAAAAATGTATATTTGTGAAGAAGAAAAGGACGATGAATCAAACTCAGCAGAATCAATAAATGAAGAAATGGAAAATTTCCAAAATGACGCTTCAAATCTCATAGAAGACAACACACCAAGAATATCGCTCGCATCCATCACAGGCATTACCCAACCACAAAATATTAAATTAAAAGGACATATCAAAAATGATAATGTCATCGTACTAATCAACATTGGAAGTACCCACAATTTCCTCACTATCAAGATTGCAAGGAAACCCAAATTATTTGTATATCCCAGACATGAAAGTAACAGTTACAGATGACAAAAAAATTGGAAATGTCAAAAAATGCCATAAGGTGAAACTCCAAATCCAAGATTTCAATTTGGAATCAGAACTCTACACCGTCCCTCTGGGAGGAGTAGATGTGGTTTTAGGAGTCCAATGGTTACAAACCTTGGGCACATACTTAGTCAGTCACTAGGAACATTTCATCCAATTCAAGTGGCAAGGGAAAATTTATAAATTATATGGTTTTCAACCTCCACGAAAATAGGTTGTGTCATCACAACAAATGGAAAAAATGATCAGAAAAGGAGCAACCGCATACTTCATCCAATGCCACAACATAGAAATACAAGAATCAGAACAACATGACTCCATAACATCAGACGTCCAAGATCTAATTCAAAAACACAAGAAGGTATTTCAAGACCTTCCCATGGAGTTACCGCCTCAAAGAAGAATTGAACATATAATTGAAGTTAAACCGGGATCAAGCCCAGTCAAGGTTAGACCATACAGATACCCTCATCACCAAAAAACAAAGATAGAAATATTAGTCCAAGACCTATTAAAATGTGGTGTCATCATGAAAATCAGAAGTCCATATGTAGCTCCAGTAGTGCTAGTTCGAAAGAAAGATGGACCTTTCAGGTTATGCATAGATTACTGAGGGCTAAACAAAATAACAATTAAAAACAAATTCCACATCCCATTTATTGACGAAATGTTGGACGAACTTCATGGAGCAAGGTATTTTTCAAAACGTTATTTAAGATATGGGTACTATCATATTAGATTCATACTAGAATATGTAGCCAAGACTGCTTTCTAGACACACAAAGGACACTATGAATTCAAGGTGATTCATTTTGGGCTAACTAATGCCCTCGCTACCTTCCAAGGGACAATGAATGAATTATTTCACCCATACTTATGGAAACATTTCTTAGTTTTCTTCGATGATATCTTATTGTACATTAAAACATGGGAGGAGCATACGAAGAATTTGGGACAAGTTTTATCTCTTCTCGAGGAAAATCAATTCTATGCCAAAATGTCAAAATGTACATTTGGCAAGGAGGAAGTAGAGTAACTTGGTCACATCATATCCAAAAAAGGATTCAAGGTAGACCCCAATAAAATCAAGGCAATCACATAATGGTCAAAATGCATAAACATATCCAAGTTAAGAGGATTTCTAGGATTGGCAAGATACTATCGAAGATTCGACAATAATTATGCTCATTTAACTGCCCCCTAACAAATATCCTTAAGAAAATATCCTTCCAATGGAATTTGGAAGCACAAAAATGTTTTGAAAACTTAAAAAATATTATGTCCACAACCTCAGTATTAGCAACACCTGACTTCTCCAAACCTTTCATCATCGAGTGTGATGAGTTAGGTTTTGGAATTGGAGCAATATTGATGCAAGATGGGCACCCAATAGCTTTTGAGAGAAGGAAATTAAATAAGACAAAATGCTTAAAATCCCCTTAAACAACATGGGAAGAATAAATTGGCACCAAAATTTTATGGACCATATAAAATAAATAGAAAAATCAGTCACGTAGCTTACCAATTGGATTTACCATATAAAAGTCGTATCCATGACGTTTTTTATGTATCATGTCTAAAGAGAGTCTTGGGGAAATAGAAAAGGGCACAAACTATACTTCCTGTGTTGGATGAAGAAGGAAGAATCATTTTAGAGCCCGAAGCCATTATCACCACCCAGGAAAAGAGATTATGTTCTCAAGTAATCAAGGAATACCTTATTAAATGGAAAAATCTACTGGAAGAAGACGCAGCACGGGAGTCATAGCACTTTCTCTGGTTACATCCTTCCTTACCATTGCTTTGAGGACAAAGAAAAATTTAAGGGAAGGGAAATGTTACAATAAATAAATAATATAAAGACATTAAAATAAATTAATTAATTAAATTAAACATTAATGTAATAAAAGGTCATGACTAAAAATTCATGACTCTTCATAAAAACCATAAAGGGCATATATATATAGACGGGCCCTATCCTTGTAATATCATCATATTTTTACAATCAATTATTATTATATATTTTATTATGGAGTCGGAGTGAAGTTATTCATTAAGAACCCCTTGTGTTCTTAACATTTACTATACAAAATATCAAATGTCCCATCCTCCATAGGGATATGCACGTGAGTGAGGTCCATGCTGAGAAAACCACCAAGGGTGGAAGACCAACTTCTTAAAAAGAGCATGCCCAAAGAATATGTTACGTCAATCACAACCACATTTATATTGATCTCGATGTGGGGAAATGCTTGTAAATAAACCCTCAATTCCTCTATGAGATTGTAAAACTTGAATTTCTTTAAATCTATGCCACAAAAGTTTCCATAAGGACGGGTTGTCCTCAAATGTAGTCATTTCATGACCTTCAAATGCATTACGTTTTTTCAAGCCTTGGAGTTCAACATGAAATTATTCAAATGAAAACCATTTATTCCCAAAGAAATATAAAAAGGGGGATTGTCTTCCCTCTGGTTCCCATGATACATAGTATTCAAAATTACTAGAGGATCCCCTGCTTCATATTTTATTTTTAAATTCTTCAAGACTTCTTTCCTTAAAAAAGGAATCTTGCACATCTTCACCACGGGTACCACCATATTCATCTTTACAATCATACTAGGCATGTCGATGTTCACGGAAAGATCCTCATTTGTTGGTATAGGTTGCGGAAGCAGATGGAGGTGGAGGAGGTGGAGGCACCTCCTTCATTTCCTGGGAAGGAAAATATTGCACTTTGTTTCTCCTTGAATATGTTAAAATATCTTTTTTTCTCAACCTTTCCTTCAAAGGTTCATCCAGTTGGCTCAATATTTCCAACCGAGCTCACCTAGTTTCTTGTTTACTAGAATCTTCAAGTTATTCTTCCATGATTTCAATGTATTCATCATCTTGGAGAGTGTAATTTGTATTAATGAATTTCAACCTATCTGTAAATCCTAGCTCTTCTTATTTTCTCTGTCTCGGACACTCGTGTTCCCAATTAGGTTATTCACAAGTAAAACACCATGGTGATCCTTCCATGCTAACCATCCAAACAGGATTCAAGGTGTCAGGTGCTTTCACTTCTTGTTGTGGCCTCTATTTCCAACCTAGGTTTTCACTTTATTATCTGATAAACTAAGGCCTTGGAGCAGAATGTTGCCTCTCTAAATTTTTCAACTTGTTCATGATCTGATTTTGGGTCTGGACAAACTGGGTATTCATTTGATCAAACTTTTGAGCCAAAAGTGTGATTGGATCATGTACATTATTGGTTGACATCTTCTCCTTAGTTTCAGCTTTGTCAGGAGGGAACTAAAAAGGATCAATCTTTGAGCTCATAAGATGTTCTTCAATATGCATAGTATATTCTTTTTCCTTTGCCAAATTCTCAAGAATATTTTTCTTCAATATAAAACCAAACTATCCTTCAAAAGCATTCAAATAAAGAAGGAGAATAGATACTTTTGGTAGGCATAGGTCCTTCGAGATCTGGTTGTACAAGTTGTCAAATCTAGCATCAAATTCCTTCACTGGTTCATTCTCTTTCTTTTTAAATTCATTTAATTACATCAATAGCATTCCATTGTCCTTTTTCATTTTCCATCTAACTTTGAACAACTTTGTGAAAGACTCATACAATTGTAAGTGATTGTCGGGCAAGCCTTTGAACCACTTTTTAGCATATTCATCAAGAGAGGTAGATAGTAAATTCATTGTAATATCTTCATATTATATATTGTTATATTCCATGGCCAAATCAGTAGCATCAATATGCTCTTCAGGTGTGGTAACATTGTTTCTGGTTAATTTGGGTAACCACTTGTGAGACTCTTTAGGCATGTTATTGGTGTACCCAAGGATGGTGGCCATATTCAATGGCTTGTAAAGATTATTATCCCAAGGACAGGCCATTGGGTAGAAAGGAAGGATTGTTTGAAATAAGGTTTTGACAAAGGGAGAATTATGAGGAGGTCCTCTTTGGTAAACCTTGGAATGCTTAAACCTTCCTTTGGGAAGTGTCTTTTAGAAACATTTGTTCTCAGGTTGTGGATTCGCCAGATGAAATTGATGCAAATATCATCAAAAGTGAAAAGGGAAATTCCCTCAAATGGAGTTGTCATGCAATCTAGAGGTAAAGTATTTGGGATAGACTTGTTGAGTGTCTTTATGGGATCGAGAAAGATTCAAAATCCTCCCAGGAAATAGTGCCAAAAATGTTATCACACATTTTTTAGTTTTCAAAAATCCCAACCCAAGCAACAAGTGTGTGATGCAACTGGGAATGCCTATCACTGTCACCTCAATAGATATCCCCCTCATTTTAGTGGTAGACAAGTCCAACATAAGGAAGTCTTCCCAAGGTGACCTCAAGGGCATAAAGGGGAGAAAGCACTAGAGTTGTAATAAAACCCTATATTGGTCACTTGAACAAGGTGGCTAAGGATTTCTTGAAAAGAGACTTTGGAAAAGGAAGAAGGAGGCTTGAAGAAGACCTGCAAAACACACGTTAGGACACAAAACCAAAGACAAATATCATAAAATAAGCCATTAACCACTAAGGACTAAGAAATCTATGCTTTTTATCCTAAAAATGCAATAGAAAGCAATGTTATAATAGCAATGAATAACTTATAACAACTGCAAGAAAACATTGTTAAATGTTGCAATAAATGATATGGATTGAAAGCCAACAACAAGTAGATGATGATTAAGATTTTATACATTAATTTTGACAATTAGATTGGTTTTTATGCAAGTGTTATCAACAGCAAGTAAATTGTAATAGCAACAATATTTAACCATAGAAATCAGCAAATGAATATCTCAAAATGATGCTCTTGGTAAGTACTTTCAAGTCCAATGTTTAAACAAGTTTTTCCACAGTTAAATTATGAGATAGATGAAAGATAGCAGCAAAGGTCACAACCCTAATGGTTGTAGCTAACAAGTTGTAACAATAGTAATTTAGACTCAAATTTTATCAACCATTGAATCATCAATCACTTGCTTTTAACATGAAGTAAGAAATTAAGAGATGGAGAGAGAGAGATTGCTATGAAACTTGTCACTTTATTTAATCGATGAAGACTAGTGCCTTTAATGGGTTATGGAGTCACTTGCTTGAAGAGAGGGTTAAACAACATAAGATAAATGGAGAGGGATTAGGGATAAACCCTTATAGCACCCAAAATGTCTCATTCTTCTAAATCATTTAGCTCACTAATCAAGACTAGAGTAGGGTTTAGGGTTTCTAGGGGTGTAAACTCTCTTACTTCCTAGAAATCAAACCCTGGCCAAAGTTTACTTCAAGGGTGTAGACACTCCTAGTTCTTGAATAAAACCTTGAATGCTCTTAGTTGGATGAAGAAATATTGTGAGCTATAGAGGGTGTAAACACTCTTACTTATCCTAGTGTTTCCCATCAAATCTTAAGTTTACCAAGTAAATTACCATACAATTTCATAAAATCCACTTTATAGATAGCAAATAGATGAATAATAAACCTTAATCAACCAATAAATACTCACAAACTTTGTTGGAAATATGGCTATAGCAGAGATGACGCAGACTGTCAAGGTTGTCATTGATGGCAATCTGTTGGTAATGGAGCACGCACAAGAGAACTGGCAGAAGAAGCTAGATGATGACAGAGCAATATCCAAGTGGGGATGTTGA